>CANSZD010002496.1:67500-159596 GCA_947648045.1 Beta corolliflora | reverse complement strand
AATGAATAATGATAATGATAATGATAATGATAATCGATACGGAATGCTGAGTCTTGCAAAATAATTTTTGCCAACGCGTAAAAGATTGTGAAGCCCGGTCTCCGTTGTTTCGTTAAGCCATAGATAGAATGCACTTAGACTCGCCGTTAGTCATTATTTTTCTAAAAGAAAGTTATTTTTCTAAAAGAAAGTTATTTTTGACAAAGCAAAGGAAGAGTAATTGGTTGGTGGTTGGATGTCGAAAGTGCCAAAGTAAGAGGTTAAGGATTTGAGATCTCTTACAAATGTTTTTTTCCAAACGCTTCAGTAATAAATGTTATGTCCTTCATGATATATGACGCATATTAAGCCTTAGCTTGAGAGGAAGTGACACATGGAGGAATATAATTTTACCTACGCTTTCTAATAAGACGAAGTATGTAGGTTGTATATATATCCCGGAATATTTTCCTTATATATTCCTCCTCTTGCTTCACAATTATCTTTCTCTTTCTTTGATACAAAATTATTCTACTTCAATTGTTGTTTGATGTTTGCTACACATTTGGGTCTCTCCTTTCTAAGTAAAAATTTAGGCTTTTTGTTGCTTGTAGATTTACTATTGGTCATTCTTTGTTGATTTTCACTATAAGCATAGTACTACGAAACTTTGGTGATGACAAATAACTTTCCATCTATCAGGTTATTAAACATTATATTATTATGATGTTATTCCCCGTGAGCTTCAAGAACACAAACGACATTACTCCTAATAACATACATTTGTATTAAAACACATGTATTATGTATATTTGAGATATTCATCTTCTGCCTAGACACTCAACATGACAAGACCTCGATGGTGTTGATCATAAATTTGATT
Source organism: Beta corolliflora (assembly GCA_947648045.1). Classification (NCBI taxonomy): domain Eukaryota; kingdom Viridiplantae; phylum Streptophyta; class Magnoliopsida; order Caryophyllales; family Amaranthaceae; genus Beta; species Beta corolliflora. The sequence continues at coordinate 158,734 of CANSZD010002496.1, read as the reverse complement.
GCTTGAGGGCAGGGGTTCAAGGATTGGTAGGAGGAAGAAACATATGAAGCCCTCCGACCCCTGTTTTCGCTTGCTCCCTCATTTGTGCTGTGTGCAAAACGAATACGATCTCACTTGCAAAGAACAAATGGAAAAATGGGGGTGCACCCTAACATACTAGAGATTAATCTTGAAACATTAGACAAAACTTTAATGTACAAAAGGAAAAGGTACAATAGTAGGTGTAACAGCGGTAGAACCATGGCCGAGCAGATCTGGAAAAAGATGATGCTTGTCTAGAAAATGATGATTCTTCTCTCCGAAAGACTATCAGGAGGTTTGCAGGTTGCTAGTCGAACTTCTCATCAGGCGACCCTATGAACCAACTTGCCCTCCATACAACAGAATGTGATAGTAGTCTTTCTGTCTTCCAACCTGATGACTGAAGCTGCCATATTATCAGCATGCTAAATAAGTCGGTCGAACATGCACAAATAGAGAACTTAAAAACAAAAAAAGAAAAAATATTTAAACAAAACAGGTATCAAGAGAAAGTTATGCTCCATTTGGTTGGGCAGAAAAGTGAACTATTATCTTTGCTTATATTATTTGATAGTTTAAACTTCAGATCAGAAAGGTTGGAACCACTTTTTCAGTATACTCTCAAGAGGAGAAAATTTTCCAGTTTGGTAGAGCGTTGGATTTTCCATATTTCCCTCACTATTCACCTCACTCTAGTTCCCAACTTAAGTCTAGAAAATATAGCATGGCCTTAGAGCACACACCGTTACACAGTACCACGCGCATTTTTAACATTGATGACTTGCTCCAGCATAGTGGTTCTAACTCCATGCAAGATCCCTCAGTCACTAATATCTGGGATCGAATTATCTTGTACACTTCTTTGCCTTCTATGTATTGGCTTTTTTCTTTTCAAGAGCAACTTTCAGAACGTTATGGGATGAATTCCATCGATGTAGGACTTCCTATAGGAACTTTCTGACTGGCAACCATTGACTCCTAAGATTATGCTTCCATTCCTGTCGACTGTCGTCTATGGACACTACCATTGATATATAAGTACATGCATCTCTAATTTGGTAATAGTAAGCATTGATGGCAGTCATGGCACTAACACCATCTTAAACAGATTAATTCAAAACATGGCATGCACATCGAAGCAGAGTATTACCATCTAATGATATATCAAATACCTTTTGTCCAATCATCCACATTTAAGTAACAGTGGCTCCTTTTTTTAATGTTGAAACACACAATCTTATACTCCATTTGAATTTTGAAACATCTTCACTGGAAATCGTTTCCCACCCAACGCAGTGGGGTGCCAAAAATCAAAGGTCTTAAAGAAGAAAACCTGAATCACCATTCCATTCTGAAAGTGATGGCCCAAAGGAAATTCAAGCGCCACTCCAGAAAGTGATGTACGTAGTTTAGATAAGAGAAAATAAGCTGTACCTTCTTGATAAAATTCTCGTAATATTTGTCCATCCATGAACAACTTTCAACGTGCCCGAATGTACTTTTATCTGAAAGATTTGCCATTACAAGCGCATGTACGTAGGACTGCACGATATCCACTGGTGTCGAGTCTTTATGCATAATGATACTGATCATCCCCTTTTCCTCCAATAGTATATACTTTGCTAGAAAAGTTATAGAAGAAAAAGGAGGCGGGGGAGGGGGTTAGCCATAGGTATCCACAACAAAATACTTATCAGCAATAATGAAATAATAGATTATATAATTTACCTTTCTTATAATGAGATCCTGCACAGCAGAAGAGGTCTTTCCTGTTGGTCAAGAGACATAAGTATTCAGACTAATTGATAATTTCATGCAACAAGATCTATATTAATAACAAAAATCAAAATGCACCATAGAATTAATCTGAAACTATAATGAACCAGAACTTTCAGTTGATTTCAACAACATCATGACTGCAGCAAAAAAACTTGACCAAGATAGTCTACCACAATAGCAACGTAAAATTTCTCTCATTCTTCATTCCAAGTGGCATTCTTTTATATGGAGCAGTATCTATATCAGAAGGTGTGGTCTTCATCAATATAGAAATCCTATTTTGTCCATGAGTATGTCCTCCTCTAACTTTGATAATTTGGGGAAAGAAGTCCAATTCTACCATCTAAGGAAAGAAATCCTATTTTCAACATATATTTAGACAACTACTCTAAATATGCGCGTCATTTCCTTTGGGTACAACTATTAAAAACAGAGGAAGTACTACTTAAGGAATATTGACGTTTTTAAGACAGATTAATTAGAAATAATGGCATTTCTCTCGAAATGGAGAGAGTAATAGAATAAAATCACAACATTATTGGAAGTTCGTAATGAAGGATGTGCTACACCTACCTAGCAAGTTATAAGCTATAAGAAAGTATGCTTACATTTCTGCATAATTGAGAGAAGAGACCTTTACGCCTAAGCGTATGTGACTTTGCAAAAATTTGAACTTCTTAGACCTCCATGGATTCAACCACAAGGGTAAAACATGCTCCTCCATTGAAACCCTTTCAGCAGAAAGCACTACAAGAAACACGCACTAAATTAAGAGAAGTCCAGAAAGCCAGGGAGAGAGACTACACAAATGTGTAAGCTCAAGATAAGAGATTGATGCAAAATTCTAGGTTTAAGGCCCCTCAAGATTGTAATTTTGATAACAGTTCTGGAAGTATACAAAATTATGAATTTCAATTACTGCCATCTCTAATTACTCCATGCAACAATGGCTTTCTTCAAAATAAAAGAGCAGAAAAGGCTGTGCAAGAGGATGAACTGAAGAGGTGGATGGTTTCCGAAGGTTTACATTCTATGTTACCAAAATATGTGAATATTTGAGACTTCTTGACAAATATATCAATACTATTCAAAGGAAAAAAAAATCTCTATGTTGGACGAGCTAGAATAAAGATCAAATAAGCTAAAACAAAAACACACTGTCAAAGCAAACAAAAACTTAAACTCCATTAATGATAGTCTCACAACTAGGCTCGAGTTCCCTGACCTTTAAAGTTCATCAATGAACATCAGAGTTTTCATGCAAATGTTAAAGCAGCACCATTCTTGGTGTCAGCGAAAAGACCTAGACTAAACCCACGGCAGTGTCTTCAGCTACTACCAAGCAATCTGATAACTAATGAGGTAAGAAAAATAAAAGATTTTGTGGCAGGTTTTTTTTGCCATTAGGTAGGTATAGTGGTGGAGAAGAATGATAGGGTTTTCCATGATCAGTAATCTTCTACGGTTGTGGCATATCTAGCTTCTCTTTGGGCTCACGCAGTCACGCTCATAGGGCATTCAACAAAGTTCGTCTTTTTGATATATTGCAAGGCTGGAGTTCTAATTTTTTTCTTCTGCCTTGATTTATGGCAGATTTCTGGTCTCCCTACATTGTATCATTTATTTATTTTTGCTGTTGAATGACATAAAAGAATAGGAATAAATGTTGCTTTACACTGCACATGTCATATGAGCAGCAAAGTAGGAAGAGACGTGCTGATTTACCTTGACCAGTCTCCATAAAATGTTGTAGCAGAAGAGAGCTCCTTGCCCCATTTAATGTATTCAACGAAAGACAACGTACAGCTTTATAATTCGCTACATTGGAGAAATGGAAAAGACATTCAGGAGAGTACTTCCATAAATTAGAATATCGGCAGTCAAGTTAAAGTACTCCCAGTTCAACAAGAAAGGTGATATTCACCAATCACCAATGTGTAGAACAATTAAACCAACCTCATTTAGGGAGATTAAATTTAAAAATAAGGGGCGTAGAACAGAACAAGTAAAAATGGGGTTCAGATTCAGGAAACTACAGCTATTAGAATGTTGGAACTCACCATACATATGAAATATAGTCAAAGACAAGAAGGAGAACCAAATTGCCAGAGAGTATCCTCTAGTAACATGAGCAAGAAACATTCCCAAAGCCATTCCAGCCATTGTTGCCATTGTCTCTTGACTTCCTTCCTAATATACAACATCAGCTACTCGTTTGAAAATTATGACGCAATGAAAGGTTAGAGTAGAGATGCTATGCTGGTACCTTTGCGGATATATCAGCTGCATTATCTTGGAGCGCAAAATGCTGGGTCAAAGCAGCTCTAGTAGCTCCACTAGCAACACCAGCTTGTTATGAGGATTCGGAGAGATATATGTCAACTAATAGAGGACAATGATTTTATTTATAATTTAACAGGGATAGAAGCATGCAAATTTAACATACACATAGAAAACTGTGCAAAAGTCACAAGCATGACCTCTTTAAGAATTGTGAATGGGTTCCACCATAAACGATTTTTACATAATAGTACATTAAAGGGGGCAGGGGTGTTGATGGTACGACCGGGATCCAAAAGATGAAAGACCAAGTGTAAAGCAAACTATTAAACAATATTAGCTTACATTATGTCTCTCTCTCTCTCTGTGGCAAACAAGTAGATTAAAGCTTTTATGACCTTTTGGAATTTCCAGATCTAACAGCTTGTATGAAACAGATGGAACAAATAGTAAGAGAGCTTACTAAATGATCGTGACAGACTTCCCAAGCATAGAATGAATATGAATGCTGAGGGAAATAAGGGAGACAGAAGATCCATCAGCATTCCTGCAACAAGAAAGTCGAACGAATCCATAACCAATAAGACATAATCATCTACTGTAACTACTGTAAGTGACTAAGTACCATGTTAGATCTCATGACTGTATTCCTACTTTGATATCAGACATAAACTCATCAAATTTTAATTGCAAGCATTAATTAGAAGATAGAAACGACATGCCCAAGATTAACTTTGACAAGAAAATACTGGAGTTGATCTACAGTTTAGAGTGATATGTTAAAAAATTAAAATAATATACAACAAAATTGGGTTAAAAACAATTTATAGATTAAAGATAACATAAACAATATATGTTCAATAGAACTGTAGAAGGTACAATTAAAAAATATTACTTATTGAGTGGGTGTTGTTAATGTTCAAGTCCATTTACAGTTGTGTCAATCTTGGGTGAAGTCAATCTTAAGTCAGGTTAGTAGCAGATCAGGTCAATTTCAGGTCGGTTCGGGTCATTTTGGGTTTTGGGTTACCTTCGCGTTTCCACTTCCTGGTCCAATTCAGGTCTCGAGTCTAGTCATCTTCGCCAAGTTTATATACAAGGTCATATTATTTACAAAGACACGAAGTTAATTAAACTTGCTAAAGTGATTTTACACAATTCTATAGAAGTCAGGGGACTGCTCTTTCATGAATTTTGACCCTTTTGGCCTAAGAAATGGGTAATGCTAACACAGTAACACTAACCAAAAAGTCTAAGTGGGAGTGAATATGGATATTAACTAACTGAAAAAAGGCATGCTAAGAATAAAGGAGGGTACATAAAGCAACAATAAACAAGTAACTCTTCCATAAGATCACTGAAATGAAAAAATCAAATCCCAAAAAATGCATTAATATCAGTATTAAAAAACAAACCCATGATGACTTTTTAGAGGACATGTGCATCTACAACCAATTCAAATCTACAGAGTATTTCACTATGGCACTGAGGAGGACGAGAACAAGTTTACTAGATGTACCCTATGATTCACTTTCCAATATACAGTAGACGATTTTGAGATATCTTGATATCTTATTATTACCCAATGATCTGAATGATGAAATTACTAGCTTAAGTTCATTAAAACAGCTCTGTTACATATCAAAATAGTTTCATTCTCATAGCACATTTGTTGCCATGTAATATCGCATTGGCCCACTACCAAGGAGAACCATCTCTCTCTTCGATTCTCTTAGAAATAGGCTTAACACAGAAGCAAGGAATCTTCCAGCAATGCTGGGAGCACTATTCTGAACTAACTATTCACTTACTTTTTGGACTACACAAGCTAGAGGGTCAAACAAAGTTGAATGCACAAAGAAGAGGATGAGAATAATACCAAGATCATTCATTAGATCTGCAACCAAACGCCACATTTTTGCATTGCTATCCAAATTTGATCCCTAACAAGACACAAGTGATATTGCCATCATAGACTAATTAAGAGCTTAGTATTGATTCAGCTCATAGTTCTTCTCTTAGTTTCCAAATTCAGCAAAGAATGATCATGAATGGTAATTAGTGCTTAGATTATACGTGCACCATAAAATAATAAGTTTAAGCATGACAGGAATTCTGCTGTGAATATCTTCTCCTATTAATGCTATATGTCAGCACAACAATGTTCAGTCAATAATTAATTTGATTCTTTCTTGGTATCTCCCCTTGTTCTGCTAAACAGACTCACTATTTCTACAAATTGTCAATTGAGCCTGGTCGTCTCTTCACACGAACAAAAACATTAATGAGCATGTACAAATTGACATATACAGTTAATACTGCACAACTTTATAGACAGGCAGATTTCAGAATTGATATATTCCTAGAAACAACATGATTTCAATCAGAAAACTAGACAAAATATACCTGATAAAAAGTGAACAAGATGCCCCCAAGCATTCCAGTTAAATCCCTCAAGAACCACTACAACATTCACAAAGTTCAGAAATTAGTATAAAAAGTCTTATTTTTTTAGTCAACTGAGGACGAACTTAATAGTATTCAATAACAAATTCAACCTGAAAAGTAGCCCCGATGACTGTAGCAGATTTCTCACCAACTCCGATAGCACTCAAAAGAGCCTGCCAATGTGTTCAAACAATCAAACATCATCAAGGAGACTATATTAGAGATGACGGAAGCGGAAAACAATCGCCAAACAAGCAATATCATAATCCTTACTTGAGTTGAAAGCATCATCCGTATATAAGTCGACAGTCCCTATGAACCAATAGATCATAAAAACTTCTTAATTGTTACACCAAATAGGTCAATGTTAAAAGATCAAAAACTTGCTACAAGTCACAGCAACTTCATTCACCGATAGTATAAACATGATCTCAAACATATCATGTAGTAAGCATAGCCAAATAGCAAAACAAATCACTAAATAGTGTATAATGTCCACCAATTAAATAAATTATAAGGCGTCAACATAGTTTCATGGTGAATCCATGGCAGCCTTCTCAACAAAAAAGTTTAAATGTGATTATGGTCTCCAATTCCTCAAGTAGTGCAACGGCGTTTGACATCAAAAAACGAGGAATTATATCAAATTTTAGCATGTGGCATTAAGAAAGAACTCGCACGTAAATTGATCACCTTAATCTAACATGATCTCTCTTAATGCCCATATCAGATACTCAGACATCCACTAATTTCTAATGATTTAGACCAAATTACACAAATTACATGGAAAATTGAATATAACACTTGGACACGTACCCATGTCAATTAATCGTACCCGAATTCAGGCACATAATTATTGCACATTTCTATACAAAAAACCCAAATATAATTTAAAGGGCAATCAAATAGTAATACAAGAACGCAAGAACATAACTTTTTTACCTGAAGTGAATCCCATATTTGAAAAGGTACATAATCCGGAGTTACACTACTAGGAAAACCCTGAATATAAAATTTTACCCATCAAAATTATCCTTCATAACAATCAATGTAAGAAACATGTAAAGAGAGAGAATAACCTCAGGAACAAAGGCACTGAGAAACTGTCTTCTCACCAACTTGAAGCGGCTGTCAAACCTATGCAAAAGAGAGGAAAAAGAACAGAAATTTGAGGAAATCAATAATTTGGGAAAAAGATCAGAACTTTGAAAGCATAAGAGAGAATGCAGAGAGTACAATACCTTTGAATTGAAATTGAAGGGGTGGAGGAAATAGTGGCAGATTTTGAGAGTTTAGTTGAGGAAGAACTAGTCCATTCTTCCACCACTATTTGCTGACAAATTGATTCCTCTCTAGCCATGTCCAAACCCAGCTTCCTAAATCTCAGAGAACTGGGTTTTCGTTTGTATGTTTTTGGTTGTTAATCAGTTGGATCTTTGTTTTTGAGTGTGTGACATTTTGAGTTTAGTCATCTGTTACTGTTATGCTTGTTGAGTTGTTGTGTCTACTGTCTATAACGTGCAACACTGCTCCAACTCAAATGGACCAAATTCGATCCGAACCGAACCTAAATGTGGAAACGATCCTAACCGAATGACCCATTTGTCAAGTTTACTATTTTTATTTCGGTTTTTTCACCATATACCCCCGACAAATCAAGAAATTCACCATATACCCTCAATGTTTCAAAAAGTCACCATATACCCCTAAGTTTCCGAAAATGTGCACCATGTACCCTTTTTGCTAACGGATGTTAACTCGCCGTTAGTTTTATTTACGATTTTGCCACCATTATCCCCTAACCCTAACTTTAACCCTAATCTAAATCCTAACCCTAAAATCTAAACCCTAATCCTTAACCCTAAGCCCACCCCCCCCCCAAACCCTAAGCCCACCCCCCCACCCCCTCCCCTCCCCTCCACCTCCCCTCCCCCCCTCCCTCCCCCGTTGCGCCCCCACCCCTCCCCCTCCCCCGTCGCAGCCCCCCCCACCATTCCCCCCGGTCGCAGCCCCCCATCCCCTCCCCCCCCCCCCCCTCGTCGCAGCCCCCATCCCCTCCCCCACCCCTCCCCGTCGCAGCCCCCATCCCCTCCCCGCCCGCCGCAGCCCCGCCCCTCCCTATGCCGGCCCGAGCCACCATTCGAACCAACCCACGCCCGGAAATCGAGCAACCTAGAATTCGAGCCTAATTCGAACCATTCGAACGTGCTCTCTCTCTCCACCATTCGAAATCGAGCCACCCTAAAAATCGAGCCACCCTAGAAATTGAGCCTAATTCATTCAGGCGGAGGGGTTTTCGAATTCTACGGGGGAGGGGTAGGAGTGGGTTTCGAATTCTAACCGGATTCAGTAGGGGAAGCGGAGGAAATCGACGGGGAGGGTGGGGGGGGGGAGGGAGAGCAAGACGGGAAGGGGAGGAGGGGGAGGGAGCAACGACGGGGAAGGGAGGGGGAGTCGACTGGGAAGTGGGGGGGGCGTGGGGATGGGCGGCGGGTGGAGGGGGCGGGGGTGGAGGAGGGACTGGTGGTGGAGTGGAGGGGAGGGGGTGAGGGTCGGGGGGGGTGGAGGGGAGGGGGAGTGGTGGTGGGTCGTGTGGGTTAGGGTTTGGGGGAGGGGAGGATGGGTTAGGGTTTGGGTAGGGTTAGAATTAGGGTTAGTATTAGGATTAGAATTAGGGATTAGGGGTTAATGATGGCAATATTGTAAATAACATTAACGGTAACCTAACGTCCGTTAGAAAAAGGGTGTTTGGTGAACATTTTCGGAAACTTAGGGGTATATGGTGAATTTTTGAAACATTGAGGGTATATGGTGAATTTCTTGATTTGTCAGGGGTATATGGTGAAATAACCGTTTTTATTTTTATTTTGGGCCCCCTTTCAGGAACTCGTGGTAAGAAGAATTTCCCCTGGGCTACCCTCGCACAGGGTTACTCACCCAGAGGCCCAACAAGCCCCAACCCCCTTCCCCCTACAAGGCTACAATATTGAAATTTTCTTCCACCAAGATTTGAACATTGGTCTCCCATGTGGGAGATAAGAAGCCATACCATTGGACCCCAAGGGTCCTTGGTATTTGTCAGGTCTACTTGTGTCTCCAGAATTCAGGTGGTGGTGGGATAGACGATGACGATCAAAAGACAACTGTAGAACCTTGGAAAACAATTGAGTTTCTCCCATTATAGTAAAATATCGCTCCTACACAATCCTTAATTTGTTGAGAAAATAATCCACGGGAAGGACTTATTTGAGGATGAAGAATTCGTGTTACCCACTCACTTTCTTCCTTCCTTCTCCTTCTATTTTGGACTTTAGGTTTTGGGTTTTGGGCTTGTTCTAAGCAAACTTTGGAATATAAGCAAGGTAAGTTTTAGGGCCAAATTTGGTAACCTATCATCCTATATAGCCCATGCTTTAAGCAATTGAATTAGTATGAGTTTCCCAACATAAGGCTTTTAGAGAATTGAACCCAGAAGAGATGGACTACGCTATGATCACTTTCTTGAAATATTTTATAATTTGATTTGGACTGATCTGAAAATATTTGGTTCGGTCTAGTCTTGCAGTACTGAGTTTCGACCATGTTTTCACGCTATTTTATAACAAAAAACATATTCATGTGTGGGATATTGTCGTGTTTATCTCAATATATAGTTTTAAAAATATAATTTTTACACATTTTATTATTATGAAAATAATCAATATTTTGTAATATGTAGATAGAATTAAGAAGGACTGACCTGGTCTCTTTCGAATTTTATTAGTCTGGTTTGGTCTGATCTAACTCTAACAAGAAAAAGCAATAAGTTCTTAAATAGAGTGAAGAGAACATAGCCTTAACACTTAAAAATATATATGCCTTGTTGCTTAATAACCCCTCCAATATTATTTATTTGCTACAGTTTTCTTTTAGTGTTGTCTCAATCTATTTGCCACGTATATTTATGGTCTTATTTTGCGTCTTACTCATTCTTTGTAGTTGGGTCGTACACCCACAACTAGGGGTGTTCATAGGTGGTTAACCGTTCTGAAACAATATTTCGGTTCGGTAACCGGAAGTTTCAGTTCGCTTTTTTTTTCGAACCGTGGCCGTTTAGACCGGTTACCGCCTAGCGGTTAACCGTCTTTTCGGTATGGTTTTTCGGTTAACCATTAACCGTTATTCAAGTTATAATATTATATTTTAGTTAATGTAAATATATATTTTCTAATTTTTTGTGCATATACTTTAATATTATATATACTCTAATATAAAATGTATTATAAAGTGTATAATAAATCCATTGGAAGACATAATAACACTAATAATTTACTCCATTTCCTAATTATAGTGTTTATATTAGTACTAAAGTTTCCAAATAATCACATACTTTCTCTAATTGTTCTTACTTAGTAACAAATATTAGAATTAAGGTAATTGATGGAAAAAGTTTCAAAATAATTAAATAGAGGAAAAAAATATTTCGGTTTTTCGGTTAACCGTTTACTCAAAAGTCATAACCGCAACCCGTACAGTTTAACCGTTACTTTTACCGGTTCGGTAACCGTATCGTTAAGTTTTTTTTACCGGTACGATTACCACCCATTTAGACCGGTTTTTCGGTACGGTTTTTCGGTTTCGGTTTTTAATGAACACCCCTACCAACAACCAATCAATTCTTTCTCTCTACGTTCCATTTTCCTTAAATTTGTGCAAAAAGTGTTTCCGTCAAATTAATTGGGAACAAGTTTACATGGTGCCATGACTAAATGCATAGGCAAGAACATGGGTTATATAGGGACATGGTGCAAAGAACACGCTACAAAATATACAAAAGAAGAGTCTCCAATAAATCTTAAAACGTGATAAAGATGATGAAAACACAATAGATTTTAATCATGAAAATATTAAAAATCCAATAAAGCATACTCCCTTCGTCGATTTTCATCTGTCCTATTTAGGCCATGTTTGGTAAATGGTTTTTTCATTGGCTTTTGGCTTTTCAATTTGGTCAAATAGCCAAAAAAAAGTGTTTGATTATTGGCTTTTTGGTTAGCTGAAAAGTTGGCTTTTAAGCCAAAATGAAAAAGCTGCCTAGAGCAGCTTTTTGGATTGGCTTTTGGCTTGTTGGCCCACAAACTCTCTAATAAACAACCAACAGCCACAATTAATTTTGCCAAACACTTTTGCAAACAGCTGGCTCAAACAGCCAACTTAAAAAACCAATACATACAGCCAATGCTTCCAGCTAGTCAAACAAGTCAATTAAACCAGCCAAAAACCAACAACCAACAGCCGATTGCCAAACAACTCTAATTAATTTTCCACGGTTTAAAACACACATACTTGACTGTTAATATTTTGATTAAGCAGTTTTAAAATTTTGATATTCAAAAAGTACAAACCGACACGAATCTAACAACATCTTATACAACTTTATTTTTAGGAAAAATTGATGCTATATGGCTCAACTATGAGCGGTTCTCTTTAATAGGTACCAATTTTCAATATTCCAATGGGGGGCCTAACTTTTGGGGGCATTTTCTTTTATTGGACCCAAATGACTTATGACCTGTTAAGGAGGTAAACTGATATTCTTTTATTTTGTTTTAATTTCTGAAAACTTTATTCTCCCTCCCCATCCAATTGTCATCTACCCATTGTGAACATTCTCCAACGTCCTACCCCACCGTGAAACCACCAATCCACCCCGATTTTCTTGCCGCCGACGAAAACACTCATAACTCTCACCGTCGTTCTATCTTCGCTGCTGCTAGGTTCATGTTGCTGCTTTTCCGCTTCCATTTCTTCTGTTCATGGTAACAAGGTAATGAACACAATAACAAGGTAATGAACACACTAACTTGCTTAACTGTAAGCTGTGACTGATTGCTATTATCAGAACATCCAAAACAAACAAAAATACACAAGAAGAAATACAACTGCCATGTTTCACAAGGAGATTCACATTGTTCTATAGAATGTATACAACACAATAATGATATTTGAGAAACAAGAATCATCATAGACTAATTCATTCAGAAACACTACAAATCACCAGCTTGTAAAATGATCATATACTAATTCATCCAGATACGCAAATATCAGCAGTTTGTAAAAATGACACTAGCATCAGTCTGGTAAAGAAGTTAAACTCACTTAATTCCAAGATCAATGTGCTCTTGAATACCAAAACCAAAGCAACTAGCAGAAATCATTACAATAAACAAAATTGTTGAAATATAATGAAAGCTGAACATGCCAATAAATAACAAAGCAAGCATCCAAGGAATGAAAAGGCACGAAGCGCAAATTTATTGATCTTATGAGGGCAATTTAGGTATTTCAGGAGCAGAAAAAGATCATCGTCAAGACTATTATTATGATTTCCCTTACGTCTAGAAGAATTACCGGCGAAACTGAAGCGAGAGAGGAGAAATCGAAGAATGTCAGTGACGACTTTGGCGGAAGGCAAGGGTTTGAAGAAGAGAGAAATTGAGACGTTGTGCGAAGAAAGGTAGGCGTATCGGAGCGCACCATGGATTGTTCGTCGGTGTGGTGGCGACCGCCGGTGTTGGTGAGGCCGAAGGAGGAGGAGGAAGGGCCAGCTGCAGAGGCCAGGCGTCGGAGAAATGAAGAAGAGAGAGAATTGGGTTAGAAAATGAAGGGTGGGTTGGGTTTTAAAGTCATGTGATCATTTAATGAATCACGTGACTTTATTAACCTGAAGTAGCAGGTTAAATGACCACTTTGGGTCCATACAAAAATGGGTCATGACATACTTGGGTCCCCCACTCGAATATTGAAAGTTGGTACCTATTAAAGAAAATCGCTAATAGTTCAGCCCCATAGTGTCAATTTTTCCTTATTTTTATCATATGTAATAATCACCTAACATGGTCAAATATTTATAAACTTGATTAAAATATTCCAAATGAGCAAGATAAAAAGATGGTAGTCCAGGGGAGGGGCAAATATGGGCAAACATAACAGGGGTCTTGTACACTTTCTTGAAATTGGGCCCTTTATATGTAGTTTTTAAAAAATATAAAATTCGTATTTACGTCTGGCAAATAGGGACTATTTTCAAAAGTTTAAACAACAAAGCTTTAATGGATTTTGCGGATACCAAGAGTTGAACTCATGTTCTCATTGCTCTTTTCCTTATAGGCTATAGCTTTACTACTAATCCAAATGTTTTTCTTTTGTCTTTTTTTCAAATAAATATGACAAATATATTTTGGGGCCTTTATATCTTGGGGACCCTGTTCCGTCGCCCTAATTGCATGGGCCAAAAATCGCCCCTAAAAGATAAGCATGGAGTATTTTTATTTTCTTAGTTTTTTTTGGTGAACTATTTTCTTAGTTATGAGTCTATGAATCTTGTTTCAACAAAATCAACAGCTATAAATTTATCCTATACTATATACTCCATTTAAATTTTAGTCCAACAACCTGACTCACATAAAATGGTCTAAAAAGGTACTTAATGGTCATAGAAATCGGTGAAAAGTGAGGGATTTTAACAAATTACAAAAACTTCATCAAAGTAATTTCTTCTTTATCTACTTTAACCAGCTTTAAGCTTTGGCTTTTTGACGCACAAGAGAGTGACTCCTTTCACTAATCTTTCTAACCGTTTTGCTTACGATAATAATTAATCACATACACTTTAAGTTTAACTTTATCCATGCTATATATGATTACCTTAACAAAAAATCAATTTTATAACTTTTTGATTAATTAATTGTTAAACAACATGATTCAACAAAAGAGTAGAGCCGTGCAAAAATAGCTAATAAGCTTTGAACTTTGTCTCTCTATCTCTCTCCTCTAACACGACAAAATAAATTATTACAGCTCATGTGGGATCAGAAATGTAGCAAAAGCTTTAAACAATTAAGAGAAAAAGAAGAAGAAAAAGAAAATAAAATAAAAAAAGATAATTGATCGTAGATTCCAATACAAATGATAAAAAGATGAAGAGAGTATGGTAATGATAATCATAGCATAGGAGCTTCTTATATTTGGCTGCTTATGCAAAGGTTGAAGTGGAAAGATCACTGGGGGTTTTTTGTTTTGGGGATTAGAAGAAGCCAAACATATCATCTCATAATGTGGAGTAGCAATCTTTGATTCTTTATGTGTTAGTTTGTCCTTAGCATTACATGTAAAATAATACTTCCTCTATTTTAAAATAATGTTACGTACTTACGTGGGCGAAGACATAAGAATTAGGAAAAGGAGAAATAAAGAGATAAATAAAAAGATGAACTCATGTGATGAATAGAGAAATAGAAAAGGTTCATGTAACATTTACTTTGAAACTTCTAAGTTCCAGTGTAACACTTATTTTGGAACAAAGGAAATAACATACTTTATTACAAAATTATAGAGGAATTTCATGTTTCAATTGGGAATTTTATTAAAAAACACAGAGGACATTGTGGATGATTTTTCTCTCTAATTTTAATATAAAAAACAATGCGTAATGGGTGTAAAATGTTACACCATAACTTATGTTGTAACATGCATAATGACATAGACTCCAACAATAACATGGACTATATAAATACTGACATGAATCTCATGTCATTATGTCATTTGAGTTCTTATTATGAAATAAGTTGTGGTTTGTGGGTTGTTGTTACATCATAAATTATGGTTTAACAGTTACACCCAATAATTTGTGTATAAAATAACACAAAATTATATTATGACATGCATGAAAGAATATACAAAATAGATTATGTTGCAATAAATCAAAATACCTAATAACAGGAAGTGTTGCAACAAAAAAATGAACAGAGAAAGTATATTAGGGGGAAAATATGGTAAAAAATGATTATCTTCAGTCATATGAAATGGTAAATAGCGAAAGTTTTAGAAAACTACGGGGCTAAACGGTGTCCTACTCAAATGAATTTGACTTATCTGAATTTTACTATTTTATTTTTCTTGTTGAATCTTATTTAAACTTAGCTCAAATTGTCTGAACTTATCTTTATGTGAGCTCATCTTAAGTAATTTAAATAATGATTTGTTCAGCTTAATCGTTGTATAAAGGCTTTGTTCTTTTCAGCTTATTGTTGTTTATCTGAACTTATTTAATTTAAACTTGTATGAACTTAACTGAACTAATCTAAACTTAACTGAACTAATCTAAACTTAATTGAACGTATTAGACTTTATTAGTCAGTATTAGACCTTAAATGAATTTATTAGACCTGATTTTATGAGTGTGTGAACCCTATTTTTGGTGAACTGAAATTATCTGAACTTATTAATTAGACTTAATTAGTCATTATTATACCTTATATAAACTTATCTTAACTTAATTTTTTTGAAGGACTAAAAATAAGTTGAAGAATGCATTTAAAAAAAAGAAAGATGAATAAGCACTTCGCTAAGCAGGTAAATAAAATCAAAAGAAAATCAGAAAAAATAACCTTGAAACTTGAATAGTTTCTTGGTTGTCGCCCTAAACAGTTGCACAATTAAGTTGCATAATAAAGGTCATGATCGTGAGGATTAGTGGGCAAAATGATAACCCCAAAGTCAAAATTACTAAGGAAGAAGCATACTTATGATGAATTAATAGGATCCCCAAATATTCTAATCTCATCTTTAATCAAGGTCTTTAAGGATTCAACCCTACTCTTGGACTCATGTCTCATTTTAGGCACTATGATAATTATAAATCTCTTTCATACTATGATGGACCGTCTATGACCTTTTTTTATCAAAACAAAGCAAGATTTATGTACAGGTTAAGGGTCCTACGGATTTCATCTTCCTCTTTCAAAAACATTTGCTTGCATGGTAGGAGCAAAACTATCCTGAACCATGATACAAATGCTTGTACTACAGATTATTTCCTCTTTAGTTGATAGAACTATATAGTAACTCTCTTCTGGCTTTTGTGTCTATGGGTATGAGCCTATGAGGAGTATCATATTTCTGGCTCAACCAGTCAACCCTCAATTTTTAGATTGGGCCATTACTAATTTGACTATGATAAAAGTTGTACCAATACAACAACATGATTCAAACCTGAGTAGAATATAATAGGTTAGGTAGGGTAATAGGTGACATGACATTTATATTAGACATGGATATTAATCAAATATAATAAAAATAATAATCTTGCAAAGTACTACTCCCTCTGCTTTTTTTTATTTGCTACATTTTATTTCTTGGGAATGAAGCCACTACTTTGACCGATTATTTTGATTATTTTATAAGTAAAAATATAGTCATGTGTGATCTTGTTAGATTCGTCTCGACGTGTAGATTCATAATATCAAATTTTTATAATTTTTACTTAAGCGAAATAAGAGATATTAAGAGTTAAATAATGCTTTGAAAACCGTGCAAGTCAAATGTAGCAAATAAAAAAAAGCAGAGGGAGTACTATTTCTTACTTCCTCCATTTCTTTTTACTTGCTTGCAACGGTTTGACTTTTACACTATTCACCAGCTCTACTTAGTTTATCTTTGGTGATTTATAGTTAAGGAAAAACATATTCATGTGGGATCTTATTAGATTCGTTTCAATATGTATTTTCCAAATATCTACTTTTTATAATTTTTAATTATCGGTAATTAAAGATAGGGTTTTTTCACCATATACCCTTGACAAATTTTTTTTTGCACCATATACCCTTTCAATTTTCCAAATTCACCATATACCCTCCACGTTTCAAAAAATACATCCACTTACCCTTTTGACTAACGGTGTTAGACTTCCGTTAGTCATTAGGCCCTAATCCTCCCCTAACCCTAATTAACTAACTTAAATCAAACCCTAAGCTAATATCCTAATACTAACCTTAACCCTAAACACCCCTCCCCCACACTAACCCTAATTAAACCCTAACTCTCTCTAACCTCCACTCATTGACCCCACCCAACCCAACCCCAGCCTTACGCCCCCCCAACAACCACCGCAGCCCACCACCCCCACAACCACCGCAGCCTCCCTCAGACCCCATCCCCTTCCCCTCGTCGCGCGCAGCCCCCCTTCCCCTCCCCCTTCGTCGCGCGACCCCCTCCCCTTCCCCGTCGTCGCGCAGCACCCTCCCTCCCCTTCCCCCGTCGTCGCTTGGTTCCGGGCGTTACTTATTTGGCGTTTCGAATTTTTTTTCATTTCGGGGGAGGGGTTCGGCGGGAAAGGGAGGGGGGGGGTTGCACGGGAAAGGAGGGGGAGGGTTCTGGCGGTTGCGGGAAGGGAGAGGGAGAGGGGCTGCAGGGGAGAGGGGTTGGGCGACCGGCAGGGGAGGGGGGAGTGGGCTGCAGGGAGAGGGGCTGCGGGGCGGGGGAAGAGGGAGGGATGGTGGTGGTGACGGGGAAGGGCGGCGGGGAGGGGTCGGTGGGGGAAGAGGGAGGGGGGAGGGGGGGGGCAAAGAGGGAGGGAGGGGGTGGTGGTGGTGACGTGGTGGTGGTGACGTGGTGGTGGTGACGGGGTGGTGGTGCAGTGGGGGTAAGGGGTGGTTAGGGTTAGGGCCCAGTTAGTGGTTAGGGCCCAAGTTAGTAATTAGGGCCCAAGTTAGTGAATTGGGTTAGAGTTAGGATTAGGGTTTGATTTAAGTTAGTTAATTAGGGTTAGGGGAGGATTAGGGCCTAATGACTAACAGAAATCTAACACCGTTAGTCAAAAGGGTAAGTAGATGTATTTTTTGAAACGTGGAGGGTATATGGTGAATTTGAAAAGTTGAAAGGGTATATGGTGCAAAAAAAAATTTGTCAGGGGTATATGGTGAAAAAACCGTTAAAGATATTAATGGTTGAAGTTATACATTGGCAAACGTGAAAGTAGAGGTGATCATGGGCCGGGCTTGGCCTCAAAAAAGTGGTCCATTTCGGGCCAAAGTCGCGGGCCTAAAATTCGTGCCCAAAACCTGCAAATTCGGGTCGGACCAAAATTTAGACTAGTTTTGAATATTTAGGTTGTCCGTGGCCCGAAAAATTCGTGCCTAAAACCCGTCCATTTTTGGGTCGGACCCCTGTTGATCACCTCTACGTGAAAGTCAAACGGTTGCAAGTAAAAAAAAAAAAAAAAGTATAACTTTGTGTATGGTCCTGTTCTTTTGGTTAGAATTGAATTGAACTCAAGTGAACTGAACTGAATCGGACTAAAGTGAGTTGAATTGATCTGAATTGAATTGAACTTAAGTGAACTGGACTGAACTACACTAAAGTGAGATGAATAGAATTGAACTGAAACTGTGAAAGAAAACTAGTTGAAATTAATTAAAATGAACTGAAATGAGCTGAATAAAAACTGTGTCCAAACGAACAGTAGTTCAATAAAGATTTTCAAAATTATGAAACCATTTGAAACCAAATAGATAGTGCTCAACATTTGGCAACTTTGGTAGCCCACATACAACTTTGCAAAACTAAAATAGAGGAAGAAAATCAAAAATTGGATGTCAACATTTACTAATGGGTAAATGGCCAAATGGGTACTTAAAGTATGAGATTGCAGGGGCAATCCCCACACATCACAACACCCGTGTCGCCTTCGCCGCGTTCACGCTTTCTTTCCCATTATTATAATTTTATAACCTTCTTCACACTCCACTCTTCGCTAGTGGGAGTGGACTACCAAACACTACAGTTCAGTTCCTGCGGTCCTGCCCTTAAAAATAAAAATCACTACATTTCCTATGCATTGTACTACTTATTTTGAACTCCAAATTTCATATTGTTTTTTTAACACTAAATTTCACGTTTGTTAATAAAGTATAATGTTTTGGGACTTTTTTAAATACAAATGAGTAAGATGAGTCAAGGAGTATTATATTCAGGTTAGAAATGTCAATTGTAACTAATATTAAGTTGTTTAATACTAGGAATCTAGGATGTAATTGAAATCAAAATGCTACTCCATCCGTTTTAAAATATTAGGCACGCACGATATTCAAAGTCGAACTTTGACCGTTAAGTACTTTGAATTCACGATGATAAAACTTATAAGAAGATAACATTCTTATAGTATTTTCCAAGACAAATCTAATGCTATAACTTTTATAATTTTTACTTGACATATTATAAGAGAAAATTACGATTAAGGCAAATTTTTGTAAAGAGTATGTGTCTTATATTTTAAGACGGAGGAGGTAACTTGTTTTTTTCGTATAATACTTATATCGAGTTACTAGGCTAAATCAACTTTTATTATGTAACACTCCGACCCTTACGGGGTCGAATCTATCATCACCAATGCGCATCCAGGGTCACCAATTGTCCTCAATAACCAACACAAGTTCTTTCGGTGCATTTTGTCCTCACTCATGTGCACCCTGAGAAACTTCCCAGGAGGTCACCCATCTCCGGACTACTCCCAGTCAAGCACGCTTAACTGCGGGAGTAACTAAGGAAATGAGCTCTCTAAAAGAAATATGCATCTTGTTGGAATTAGTAGCCTGCTAAATCCCTTTACAGCAATCATGAGGGGTATTACATACACCCCCCCACTTGAGAAGAGCAACGCCTTCGTTGTGCGTGATGACTCCACATATTCGGCCACAAAGACCTGTGGGTAGCCCCAGCCTGGAAACTAATCACATATTCGACACGCAGCCGATGATATAACGCCAGAATTTTCCCCCACTAGGCGACTAACCTTAGATTAATTATCCACACGATCAACACACGGCCGCAGGGTTGCTCTGATACCATGTGTAACACTCCGACCTTTACGGAGTCGAGTCTATCGTCACCAATGCGCATCCAGGGCCAAAAATTATCCTCAATAACCAACACAAGTTCTTCCGGCGCATTTTGTCCTCACTCATGCGCACCCTGAGAAACTTCTCAGGAGGTCACCCATCTCTGGACTAGTCCCAGCCAAGCACGCTTAACTGTGGAGTAACTAAGGAAATGAGCTTTCTAAAATAAAGATGCATCTTGTTGGAATGAGTAGCTTGCTAAATCCCTTTACAACAATCATAAGGGGTATTACATACACCCCCCACTTGAGAACAGCAACGCCTTCGTTGTGCGTGAGGACTTCACATATTCGGCCACAACGACCTGTGGGTAGCTCCAGCCTGGAAACTAATCACATATTCGACATGCAGCCGGTGATATAGCGCCATAATCCTCCCCCACTAGGCGACTAACCTTGGATTAATTATCCACACGATCAGCACGCGGCCGCAGGGTTGCTCTGATATCATGTGTAACACCCCGACCTTTACGGAGGCGAATCTATCGTCACCAATGCGCATCTAGGGCCAAAAATTGTCCTCAATAACCAACAGAAGTTCTTCCGGCGCATTTTGTCATCACTCGTGCGTATCTTGAGAAACTTCCCAGGAGGTCATCCATCCCTAGACTACTCCAAACCAAGCACGCTTAAATGCGGAGTAACTAAGGAAATGAGCTCTCTAAAAGAAAGATGCATCTTGTTGGAATGAGTAGCCGGATAAATTCCTTTACAACAATCATGAGGGGTATTACATATTCACTCTAGTATACTGCCAATTCTTAGGTGCTTTTGGAAGCAAGTAGAACAATGATCTCCCAAGTCCAAAGCATATTTTTTGCACATTTGTCATATATTTTGTTCAAATGAACAAAATGTAAAATGTGCAAATATGAAATGTAATTGTAGCCTATAGGTAGACAATATTGTACATATAAGACTGTGAAGGTAGGTTTGTACTGGTCTATACGGATTGATAAACCACACATGCGTGCGCCGACTGGGATCGGGTTGTGTAAGGACATTTTTTACAAGTACAAGTCATAACTTGGTAGTTGAATCATGGCTCTGAAAGTGAGATTAAATGCTCGAAACCTCCTATAAACATTTTCTTCATTTTAGAATCAAGGATGACGTAGTTGGTTAGAGGTTCTCCTTTTCACTTTTGTGACAGGGGGTTCGATTCTTGCCCCCTGTGATATAGGATCCTCATATTTTCCTCCACTGCTAAGGTATTCATCTTATCTCTAAAAAGAAATACATTATTTTACATTTTAACATCAAAGTACTTTTCTTATAAATAATATACGTTTAAATGTTCAAGAGATATTGATCTTTTCTAAAATTTATTGTATATTGCATTACAAATACTTACTTGGATTTATGCAATGATATCTCAAGTACATTTATCTTCATGCTATATGGTTTATAGACTACTCATAGATTGCAATTATTCTTCTCTGGACACTTAAAAAAACATAAGAGTATTTTTCTACTATATAAATATAAAATAGACAAAAAAATAAAACAAATAAAAATTTGGTTTTTCTATTTTTTTCTTCTTTTGAGAGGAAACAAAGGGTGAGACATATTAGTCACAAATTTGACATTATTAAAAATAGGTAGGATTATTTTGAGAAGGCGAACAAAATCATAAAATTAGACAATTGATGTCAATTTTTCTACCAAGTAGTAATTGGTCTAGTGGTAAAGTTTGTATCTTACAGCCTCAAGGTACAAACCCCACTAGAGACACTTTGGGAATGAGATTCCCTTACCGTCCCCCCTCCCCACTTTCAAGGGAATTGCCTGTGTAGTTGGGTTGATCAGATTAACCTGTGCAAGATTCTAATCCAGTAAGACACTTCTCCTTACCAATTTTTAAAACTGAGTTGCTAAATGATGCCCTAAAATTTTTTACTGACGCCCTAAATACGTATTCTATAATGTATTTGTATCCTCTTTTCTACTCTTTCCCTCACTTCTCCTTCCCCTTCCCTTATTTCTTTCACCACTACTATGAATTGCACCACTGAAGCCACCACCACCACCACCAATTTTCCGGCGAGCTTGACATTATCGCCGACCAGTCCACAAATTGATTTTTTTTTTAAAAAAATTCAACTTCACTTTCACAAGGAGACCAAATTTCAAGCACAATTTCGGGGAAAATAACTGAAATTTCTTACCAACAAAATCAGTATTTGAGCAACATAACGAATTCAAACAATATTAAGTAGGTCAAAAAATAGATTCACTTGCTATAATCTAGAAAGAAGATCGGCCAAATCAAACCACAAGTTGTAAACTAGTAAAATCAATGAGAAAAGTACCTCAATTTTACCATAATTATACAGTGCTACAGCATCAAGAAAACTCGAAATCGAGAAACAAGATGATTAACAAAGAGAAAAGGGGGAAGAATTGAAGATAACAAAAATCTAAATCGAGAATCGAAGGTTTAATCTGAAGCCATAATCATAGAGGTAGTGAATCACATAGATTTGAAAGATTGAAAGGAGAATGAATGAGGCAAAATCCCAATTAGCTCCACCTGATTCTTTTCAAGCTCGTTGAATTTTTTTTTTTAATATGGTGATGCGTCCACCATGGACCCCCACCACATGCACAAACGTCCAATAAACCCTAGGAGATAGATTACAAAAACGCCCCAAAGTATGATGATTGTGGTGGTGGTGCGGCGGCGGCGACGCCAGTGGTGGTGTGGCAGCGCCAGTGGAAGAAGAAGGGGAAGAGGAATGGGAAGGGGAGGAAGAGAGAAAAAAAAAAGGGAGGTATACATATAGAGTATAAAAATACTGTATTTAAGGCGTTAGTAAGAAATTTTAGCACTGTCAAATAAATTAACCCTTTCAAAATGTCAATTTTTCTAATAAAATAATAATAAAACCTTGTGAAAATGTGAACTCTTTTCCCAAAAAACATTGCAGTTCTTGTCTTCCAAAACAAAAAATAAAAAACATTGCAGTCCTACTTAACTTCTCATGTCACTTCAACTTGATAGTAGTATTTTGATTTAGCCTTGTTCAAAATTTCAACCTTGAGAAACTCCCCTCCCCCTTAAAGGCTTAAACATTCAAATGTGGAATGCCTAAAACCTCACGCGACCCCTTTGCCAGCTTTTCCTGTTGAAACTGAAAATACCACTCCCCCATTTCTTCCCCTAGGCCCCCATTACTATTATTTATCCCATTTTTTCCTCTCTCTCTCCTCCCTTCTTTTTCACTTACCTCTGTTTTTTTTTTCCTGTGAAAGTAACCTCTTTCTACTCCAAATCCCTTCTTCCTCATTTACCCATTTTGCCAAACAAATTCTACCCATTACTCAAATCACTTCTTTCTACAAAACCCACATTTTATTTCTCCCTAAAAACCCATAAATTCTTACCAAAAAAACCACCAAAAACAGACCAAAAACAGAGGAAAAACAGAGCAAAAACAAAAATGGAAGCATCTTCTCCATTATCTCAACTACCCATTTCAACTCCATCACCAAGCACACAAAAACTCCCAACCAAAAGAAACTTAATCACTTCATTAATGGAAGCTACAACTCTTCGTTCTCCTTCTTTCAAAGAAGACACTTATGTTCTTTCTCATCTCAAATCTTCAGAAAAAAAAGCACTAAATGACCTTAAATCTAAGCTTTCTTCCTCTCAAATTACCCAAAACCCAACAATTTGGGGGGTCCCACTTCTCTCAGAAGATGAAAAAGCTGATGTAATCCTTTTAAAGTTTCTCAGAGCTAGAGATTTCAAAGTTTCAGAAGCTTTAAACATGCTTGAGAAATCTCTTGCTTGGAGAAAACAATTTGGGGCTGATGGTATTGTTGAAGAAGATTTAGGGTTTAAGGAATTAGAGGGTTTAGTTGCTTATATGCATGGATTTGATAGAGAAGGTCACCCTGTTTGTTATAATGCATATGGTGTTTTTAAAGATAAGGAAATGTATGAGAGGATTTTTGGTGATGATGATAAACTTGACAAGTTTTTAAGGTGGAGAGTTCAAGTTCTTGAAAGAGGGATTAAATTACTGCATTTTAAACCTGGTGCTGTTAATTCTATTATTCAAGTTACTGATCTTAAAGATATGCCTAAAAGAGAACTTAGAGTTGCTTCTAATCAGATTTTGTCTCTTTTCCAAGATAATTATCCTGAGATGGTTGCTCGTAAGGTAAATTTATGACAAAATCACGCGTCGATCGTTGTTATTAATGTTTAGGCCCTGTTCTTTTGGACTTATTTTCAGTTCAGTTAATTTCATTTCAGTTCAGTTTCTCTCTGCAATTCAGTTTAATTTCAGTTCAGTTTCTCTGAGTCCAAAAGAACGGGGCCTCAGTTAGATGTTATATATTGTGGATTATTACTTTTAGTTATAATGTAAAGTAATTTCTAACATTTTTTTTTGGGTATGTGTTTAGATTTTCATCAATGTGCCATGGTATTTTAGCTTGTTGTACTCCATGTTTAGCCCATTTTTAACTCAAAGAACAAAGAGCAAGTTTGTGATTGCTAAAGAAAGCAATGTTGCTGAGATTCTCTACAAGTAAGTTACTATAAATGTTATTTTACACTTTCAATTGTAATTAGTTGTACATATTGGTCATTTTTTTGCTGAATTATGAAGGAGAAATTAAGCATTTATTGAAGTACATATATACATACTGTTTTTACTGTGAACAGTGTTGTTAGATTAGGTGTTTGTGGCAAAAGGATATTCATGTGATTTTTTTGCCTCACTTTTTTCTTTTCATTTTCATGTTTGGATTGTCATAAATTTCTTTGTTTCCTTTAATCTTGTCTGATTTTGATTACATTTCAAAAAGGGTACTGTTTCCTCTTGTTATTGCTTTCTTATGTTGTCCTTTTCACACTTCCTTTTCCTTTCACTTTGATATTCTGTTTTTGAATATGCTAAATTCTGATTTTTCCACAGAAAAAGGGTATCTTCATTAATGAGTATATAGTGAAGAGTGCTCCCACCTTCCAACTATGAGCTTGGAGTTGTGGTGGTTACTAATATTGAGTAAAATTCCGAGTTTCTAGTCTAGTCTAGATAACTAGTTTTCGTGTGAGTTGGGATCCTCTTATCCATCTCCGTGAAACTCCTAACCTATATCCGATATGGGAAAATAGTGCATTATCCCAATGATATTTTTGTAAAAATAACTTCCCAACACACCTCGTATATATCTTAGGACATTCCCCATTATGCAATTACGGCCCTATTATTCGGACTTAGTTTTTGTTCAATTAGTTTCCTCTCATAGTTTCAGTCAATTGAGCTAATTTTAGTCCAAAAGAACATGGCCTAATATATGCATAATTTTTGCACCAAAAAATAAATAAACATATGCATCATTTACATATATCTATAGATTAGGACAACCTCTTCTCTATCCCCTCATCTTATGGCAATTAATCAAAAATTTATTTAAACTAGAACCTTGTTAAGGTAAATTTCAATGTTGAAATGTTTAGAATATATATGCTCGCTGTAGTAATCAAGCTGAGCTTAACTGAGGACTAAATTATGGTACAAAAAAAAATTCCATCTCATATAACTTAAATGTCTAATTCAACTTCTATTGAAGGTTTGTAAGGCCAGAGGATGTACCAGTTCAATACGGGGGACTGAGTCGACCGGGCGATCTCCAGAACGGTCCAGCAAAACCGGCCTCCGAGTTCACTGTCAAAGGGGGTGAGAAGGTTAATATTCAAATTGAGGGCATTGAGGTTAGTTTTTTTTTCTCCTGAAGTGCTTTCCTGTTTTGTGTTTGTGTTTAATTGCATATTTGATGGAATTTATGTGCCAGTTTATCACTATAATGTGCTTAAATGTGTGTATTCTCAATTCATAGTTCAGATTAAACAAATTGAGGAGAAAACTGAAAACATAACTATAAATATGTAACTAATTTTCATTTTTCATAAAAGGTTAAAAAAATTAGGAGACCATTTCTGTAACACGGCGTTTGGAATATAGCGTATGGTTGAAGATTTAGAATTGCACGGATTCACGGAACATACTGGGTAAATTTTCACTAATTATTTGCAGATCTTGTTGGAAACTTCTGAAAGGTGGTATTTTTTTTCTTTCCTCTCTGAAAGGTGGGGTTAGTTCTGTCGGAGTTTGAATTATGAATAGAACACTAGCATTCAGTCATCTGATTGAATTTGTGGATTAGACTTTAGAGGGTAGTGTTCTCCTGATTTTGTTGACTTATTTTAAAAAATACTCCCTCCGATTTTTATTAGTTTACCCCTTTATTTTGCACAGGGTTTTAGGAGAAACAATGTTGAATGTTGTGGGACATAGAAAGAAAGATAAACTATTGTTTTATATTAAAGTTGAATGTATGTGTGATGGAAAGTTAGTGGTCTCATTCCAATAATAGAAACAAAAGAAATGGGTAAACTAATAAGGGACATCCCAAAAAAGAATACGGGTAAACTAATAAAGACCGAAGGGAGTATATACTTTCGTCGTTCCTAAATAATTGTGCATAAATAAAAATTATAAAAAGTTATGTTTTGAAAGTATATATATTGAGACGAATCTAACAAGATTCCACCCGACTATTTTTTCAAATATATAATAGCGAGAAAATAGAGTCAAAGTTAGTTGATGAATAGTGTCAATTTATTCAACGTAACACTTAGGGTCTGTTCTCCCTAACTTATTTTCTGTTCAGTTCAGTTCTTAAATTATTATCATAACTATTAATTAGTTATAATTTAATTCAGTTCAGTTAAGTTGTTTTATGCCGAAGAGAATAGGCCTTTATTCAGGAAGGGAAGAAATATGTTAAGATGAGTTATTAAATTAATAAGTTCAATTAACAAGTACAAAAAGTTTAAGTAAGTGAAGCAAAATTTAGATAAGTTGAAAGAAGTTTAGGTAAGTTAAATTTAGTTGGACAGAATAATTCTAAGATTGATTAGCTATAAATGGTGCCGATCTTGTTCTATAATGTTGCGTATTAGTACCTGTCAAAAAAGAATGTTGTGTATTAACAAAATTCTAATGTAGACCGCATGCAGCATGCGAATGGTAGTCTTGAAGTTTCTAAGCAGTGTGGGAAAACTCTAAACTACATTTGTGTTGAGGGTATACCATGTTTATTAGTATTGGGGGTTAATTAGTTTGACAAAGTCACATTTATTGTTGTTCTGCCATTGTTTTTTTTTATTTTTTGTGTTTTTGTGCTAAGTTCTTTTGGCATTGTAATAGGCGGGTGCAACAATAACATGGGACTTGGTTGTGGGAGGTTGGGACTTGGAGTACAGTGCTGAGTTCATCCCAAATGCCCAGGAAAGCTACAGCCTCGCCGTGGAGAAACCGAGAAAACTCAGCCCCTCTGACGAAGCCATCCACAACTCGTTCTTGGCAAGAGAGGCTGGGAAACTCGTGCTGTCTGTTGACAACACCACATCACGGAGGAGGAAGGTTGCTGCCTATCGCTATATTGTCCGCAAATCAGCACTAGTCTAGTTTGATCCCTTTTGTAAAATAACCAAAGCATCCTAGGTCTTTTAGGTTTCGGCTCTTTTTTGTTTGTTTGAGGTTATTAAACTAATAGCTGTTCCTGCTTATATATTTTAACTGATGCTGTCTTGTATGCCTATGGCCCTATGCCTATGAATCTATATATTCTATAGTAATATTTTTATTGAAGTAGTAGTATAAAGTGCAATTATACACTAGGTGTAAATTTTAATCATGATGCATGTTTTATACTCATGCCACTGTTGTAATGGGCCTTTGGTGGGGGTCCTATGCGAATGCAGGCTAAAAAATTTATTCTTAGCCATTTAAAAAAGTATAATGTACTCGTAGAATGTTAATATGTAGTCCTTTTGATTTTCGAAAGCATTCAAGAATATAAAGTCGTTGAATCTAAACTTACAATTGTAGTAAAAAATACAATCAAAGATTTGAGATACTACTTGCTGATAAATCTAAGAGATGAATGGAATCTTGTGAGGGTTTACGTAGCCTTTCTTCCTCAAAGTTAAACTCTAATAAGTTGTGGCTTCAAAAGAATAAAAGAGCCAAATCTCACATTGATAAACGAAAGAGTATTTGGCTTCTTCTAGTCAAATTCTTATTAGTTTTAGAAGACTAGAGGGAAGGAGTTAGTGTTCACATATGCGCACCGTCTGGGCTTGCGCAAGTGGTGGCTCGTTGGAGGAGTGTGGTGTCTTTTTATTAGCAGTTATTGTTAGAGGAAAAACAATAAATCAAGGATCTCAAAGATGAACACGTATGTGAATCTTTTAGGCGTGTAATCACTTTCCCAAAAGAAGTATTCCGACCCTATACTGAGCGTAGGTTGCACGGAATCCTCAATCGAGATACAAAGAAGAACAACAATGTT
This sequence comes from Beta corolliflora, assembly GCA_947648045.1. Taxonomy (NCBI): domain Eukaryota; kingdom Viridiplantae; phylum Streptophyta; class Magnoliopsida; order Caryophyllales; family Amaranthaceae; genus Beta; species Beta corolliflora. Next base: position 130,113 of record CANSZD010002496.1, on the reverse strand, counting down.
CTTGCTCACTAAGAACAATGTCAATTAAGAACAAATGTGTAAAGAGATTTGTGATGATGAAGTTGATTTTATGCTTGTGTTTGAGAGAGAGTTTCTAACTATACAACGATATGAGAGGAGTCTCATATATATAGAGAAGCTTTACAACGCCTAAATTTAACTTTAAAAGAACAATAATCATTCAAAGCAACAAGCAGCGATTCGCGAAAATCGACGAAACTGACAACACGGAGCTTATGCTCCATCGAGGAGCGGACGCTCCATGAGCTTAGTCGTGGGTTTTCGTTGGTTCTTTGCTTCTTGTCAATTCTTTGCGAGCGCTCCTACGTACACCAGAGCGAACACTCTACATTGAAAGCCTCTATATCCTATGTTATATAAGCCACGACACATTAACCAAGTGACTTAGAGAATTGTAGCATGCATTAAACCATACAAATAATCTAAATTTCCAACAATCCTCCCCCATTTAGAGTATTTAAAAGATTATTGCACAAACATCACCATTACAAAACAATCTCATGCATAAATGACAGTGTACAAAGAGTACTTGAACTTCCACTTAGTATAATACACATTCCAGGTACTCGTATCCAAATGGTGTCGATGAATGATTGAACCATTAGCAACATATAATGAAAACTTGAAGATACTATACACACAAGATTAACCACTTGTTCTTAATATAAACTTGACACTTAAAGCCATGTGTCCATATCAATTCATAAGTGTATCAAAGCTACTATGAGTTGTGAGTCGGATTTTGCTTTGATTGACGTGGCTCCGGCCAGAATGCAAATTTAGAGTCCGAGTATGAGGGCTTCATACTCAGCTTCATTATTTGATCCTAAGAATTCAAACTTTATGGCATACTCCCGATAGGAGGTTTGATTACTAGCCCGGCTCCGCACCCGGTCTTGGTGGACGATCCGTCCACCTGCAACTCCCAACTATCTTGCTCTCTGACTAGGGGCCTGGTGGTGCATTCTGTTATAAAATCGGCCAAGGCCTGAGCCTTGATAGCCCTTCTAGGCTCATACTCTCGCCCGAAGTCGGCTAGCTGATCCGCCCAGTTAGTCATCCGACTGGAATGATTTCTGCTCTCTATCAGCTTTCAGAGCGGCTGTCAGGTGAGACTTTGATTTAGTGAGCTTGGAAGCAAGGCTTTAACTTTCGACTTGCCATCACGAGGGCGAAGACCATTTTCTTCGCTTCACTGTATTTTGCTTCCGCCCCTCGGAAATCATGTCTAATGAAATAAACCGGATGCTACTTCTCTTCTCTCTCGGCTACCAGAAAGGCGTTGAGCGCGTATTCTGATACAACCAAGAATATATGAGCAAAGTTTCCCCCGGTAAGGGGGAGATCAACTTAGGAAGTGTTGATAGATGTGTTTTGAGGGATGCGAAGGCTTGTTCAGCTTCTTTGTCAAGGTGAACTCCTATCTTTTCAAAGCCTTGAAAAAACAAAGACTCTTGTCTGCTGACCTTGAGAGGAAACGTCAGAGGGTCGCCAAACAACCGGTTAGGCGTTGCACCTCTAGTACGTTCCGAGGGGACTTCATCTCCATAACTCCCTTAATCTTATCTGGGTTGGCCTCTTCCCCTCTCATCCACCAGGAATCCGAGGCACTTCCCTCCCTTCACCTCGAAGACGCACTCCTTCGGATTTAACATCATGCAGAACCGCCACAAGGTTTCGAGGGTCTCTCTTACGTCTACTGGATGATCCCCATGGGCTTTGTTTTTTACAATCATATCGTCAACATATACTTCAATGTTCCAACCGAGCTAGTCGTTGAAGATTTTATTAACTGTTCGCTGATATGTATCCCCTGCATTCTTGAGTACGAATGGCATCATCTTATAACAGTACACGCCTTAGTTTGTGACGAAGGCAGTATGGACCCGATCGTGTTTCGCCATTGGAATTTGGTGGTATCCAGCATTTGCATCCATGCAGCTTAGGAGGGCATGTCCAGCAGTTGAATCGACCAACCTGTCGATTTTAGGTTGGGGATGGTTGTCTTCTGGACAGGCCTTGTCCAGGTCTGTGAAGTCTACGCACATCCGCCATTCCCCACTCGATTTCTTGACCACTACCACATTGACCAACCATTCCGAATACTGACATTCTTCTATAAAGCCTGCCTCAAGCAATTTCTTGACCTCGGCTGCTGCTGCAGCGTTCCGCTCGGGACCTTGGTGCCTCAACTTCTGCTTGATTGGTCTAAACCCTTCCTTGATCTTAAGTTCGTGGCACATGATTTTAGGGTATAGGCAGGGCATTTTCGAGGCTTCATAGGTGAATACATCTATGTATACATCTATGTACTCAGTGAGTACTTGGATAATTTCCTCCCCTACTTGAGGGTCCATACTTTTGCCTACCCTCAATGTCCGACCGAGTTCTTTGTGTATGGAAACTTCTTCATCGTCTTCGGCTGGCTGAGGGTGCTCATACTGCTTAGGGTTTTCTGTAATGTATACCCCCGAGGCCGCTTGCTGGTTGATTCTCCTCTAGCTTTCTCTTTTTCGAGTCCTCCTGGACGTCGACTTTGTTTTTCAGGCTGTTGACATAACATTCCCTTGCTGCTTGCTGATCCCCCCGAATCATTCCGACCTTACTTTCGTCGGTTTCGAACTGCATCAGGAGCTGGTAGATTGAAATTACAGCTTTGACTTGTTCAGGGTTGGTCTCCCCATTATAACATTGTATGGCAGAAGGATGTCCACACTAGGAAGTCAATCAGTAAGCTTCTTCTCTTGCCTTTTTCTCCCATCAGAGTGGGCGGCTTTATAGATCCGACTGGGTGCACCGAGTTTCCCGCCGAAGCCTATGAGTGGCTGATTCAGGGGTGTTACATCCTTCTCGCAATACTTCAGCTTTTTGAGGCATTCTAGGGTGATTATGTCAGTGGACGAACCACTGTAGACCAGCACCCTCTTGACCCTCGTATTGGCCACCTTAATTAAGTCGATGACCAGGGGTCATCATGTGGCGTGTACAGAGACCGACTGGATTCCCCAAACGTCATTACAAGGCAGTCGGGTTGGGGTTGGTGGACGTCAAGGTGATTGAGACTCTATAGGTAGGCTTTGTGGGATCGGCCCGTTAGGTCTCCCGACGCGAAGCCACCTGCTATGACCCCGATTAACCCCTCTGTGTCCCCGCTGTTTGTTCGATCCACTTTCTATTTTCCCTTGTCTTCCTTCGAGTGCTTGAGGTAACGGTTCAACTTCTCTTGATCCGCTAAGTTGTCGAGGGATTTTTTCAACTCTCTGTAGTCTTCGGTGGTGTGGCCACACTCTTTGTGGTACTCGCACCATTGGCTTTTGTCTCGCCGGGTGGATGAAATTCTGATGGGGTGTGGCCTGAGGAGCATGGACTTGTCCTTTATGTCCAAGTTCCTTTTTCCTCTTTCCCGCAACGAACTGGTGGATGAACATGTCCTCTTGTACCGAGAAATTAGTGATGATTCCACAAGGCAGTTCCTGGAACCAGTTTAGCGCCAGTCCCTTTAATGTGGTGGGAAAGAAACGACACCAAGTAGCTTCACAACTTGTCTGAATGCTCATTTGAGCTTTGTATGTGGCCATGTGATCATGCGGGTCGGTTTGGCCCACAAATGGTTCAATGGGAGGTGTTTTGATTTCTCCTGGACTGGGGGCTTCTAAGATTGCTTGGCTGAAGGGAACCATGAACTTGAGGACACCACTGTTGATCCGACGGGGTCTGGACTAGGCCGAGTCACCATGCCCTTCCCGTTGAGCGGCCTTCTGGTCAAGGATATGTCTGGCATCATACCCTTTACTGAGGCACTTTTCCTTGAGGAAATGTCGGGCGTCCTAAGGCTTGTGCCCGCCAATACCCCTTGGTGATCTTGACACATGGGTCTCCTCCCCCTACCGAGCAGACCTTCCTTTGGGTGGATGGCGCTTATCTTCTTCGTGCCTGGATCTCTGCCGATCATGTTAGCTGTTTTCCCTCGCTCTAGACCGTTGCCGGCTAGGCTGGCCATGGATAGAGCGAGGGATGTTTTCTTCCCGATGGGAGGGCACCAGAGCTTGCTCGTTGGGGTTTGGTTGTGGGCGCCCTTGTTGTAGGTTTGCCAACATTTCCATTAGGCTACGTTGTAGGGTTTGTTGAAGCTGAGAAGCTATCAGAGTGATATCAACTGTGGATATAGGTTGGGGTCAGCTTGTTGTAGCTGACCTGATGGCACAGGATGATTTCCATCAAAGTTCCGAAGGTTCCCATTGGACCCCTCATCTCTGGGATCAAGGGATTGTACCGTGGGGGTACGATGAGGTGGAGGTGAAGGTGCTCGTCCAAACATTTGAGCTCGTCCGGACGTCTGGGGTTTTCCGGTTGGATTGGGGTTAGCTTGTGAGGGAGTGTTCGTAGTTGGGGCCATTGTTGAGTGGCAATGAGGTAAACTTGCTGAGTGGTGGCAAAGTAACTTTGTTTGTAACTTCTCCACATATGGCGCTAAACTGTTTCTGTCTAAGAAATTAAGGACTGTTGAAGGTTGATAGACTTGATGTGGGCCCCAAGAAGGTATGTCTGAGCTCCGTTATCCGTATACCGGAATCCTACAAAACAAGGTTAGACTGCCCTGGGGGTTGTTCCGAGATCGCCCCTCCGATGCTCAAGTCAGGTATGATTGAGATAGAGAGAGTGCAATAATTGTAGAGAGATATGCTCTAACTTTTGGTAGGTTAGAATTGAATACCTGTTCATTGATGAGACTGGTGCTATTTATACTGTTGGGAATTCCCAGACATGTAACTTTGATAAGATGGGCCTTTCTTAGGATAAGTGGCTATGGTGCCTTTTCAGGTAACCATCTTTTCCAATCATTTTGTGGACCCCTAAACTCCTGAAATTAGGTCAACCCCTGAGTGGGACCTGCAACTGCCACATGTCTAGTGATTAAGATGACTTTCTTGTGATATTGGGTTGGTCATTTATTGAGCCCAAACACACATAGTGATCTCTTAGCTGTCCCATATAGTTAAGTAACATTTGAGGATGTTCATGTCCTTTTATAGTTGACTTTGAAAAAAATGTCTTTTTATAGCTGATATTACTCCACTGTTAACCCCCCCCTTCATTCTTCCTCTTCATTAGTTTAGGTTGTTTTCATGATTTTTAATAGTGATGAGCCCCTCTTTCAACTTTTATTCATTAATTTTTAAAAATTTTCATTAAATAATAATCCTTCTTTATCTCTCTCTTTTTATCTAATTGTAGAATTGGAGTTGAAGTTCTTTTTATCCCCTTATGAGAGGTTAGGATCTGTTATTGATGGGTTCTTCAAATGATATAGTTCTTTCTTTTAGGAAAAAATATATAGTTAATTGATTATTGAGTTTTTTGTCAGAAACAACCTTTGAAAACCATTTTTTTGCGAAAAACAACCTTTTAAAAGTTTTTTTGCAACTTACACCCTAAAACCAAAAATTTTTGCGAAATGAAACCTAAAACTAATTTTTTTTTTGCGAAATGAAACCTTTTTCGGATTTCCGTCAATCCGTCATTGACCGTTAAGTATTTGCGTTTGACCGTCAGTTTTTTTCCTTTAACACTTGACCCTTAATTTTCTCTCTCCTCTTCTTCTTAAACCATACCCATTCTCTCTCCCTTCTTCCTCCTCTTCTCTTCACTTCTTCTTTCTCTCTCCTCAAACCCACCACCATCCTCACCCCCGCCGCCACCCCCACCTCCACCGACCCAACGAACACATCCATCAACCTCGAATAAAAAGAAGCATGAAAATATGAGACACACTCCAAAGCCAAAGGGAAACTAGATCAAAGGTTCCATTTCAAATACCACCACCGCCACCTCCACCACCTCCACGGACACCAACCTCCAAACACCGGAATTTCCAACCTCCAAACACATCAATTCACCGTTCAAAGTCCACACCAGCATTTCCATCATCCTCTCCTCCACCACCTCCACCACCACCTTCCATGTTCCATAACATTTTCTCCAAAAAAAGGAAAGAGTAAAAAGAAAATCCATTCCTTTTCCAATTCAGCCCCTCCACCTCCACCACCCCCTGCTAGACCACCACCCCCCCGCTAGACCACCACCCCCCTAAGACTAAAATCCCTCCAAGAGCTACCAGCTTTAGCAGCATAGATGAAAACATTGGTAATGGCAGTGAGTCGCCACTGATCCCAATGCCACCACCACCACCTCCACCATAATTTAAAATGTCACCATGGAAGTTTGTCATTCAAGAGAGAAAATGAGAGGAGAGAGAAAGAATTTTAAGAAATGGAGGGAAAGGGAGGGAAATGAATCAATGAAAAGGAAGAGAAATGGAGGGAAATGAAAGTTGGAAGGTCAAATGCAAATACTTAACGGTCAATGACGGAAATTTGAAAAAGGTTTCATTTCGCAAAAAAATTAGTTTTAGGTTTCATTTCGCAAAAAAATTTGGTTTTAGGTTGTAAGTTGCAAAAAAACTTTTAAAATGTTGTTTTTCGCAAAAAAGTGGTTTTAAAAGGTTGTTTCTGACAAAAAACTCTTGATTATTTGTTATATAAATTATTGCAATCAGTTGAATAAAAAAATTGCAATCAGTTGAACTATGTCAAAATGATAGACACTCTCATACAAGGTTACATGATTACTTAGGGAATAAAGAAGAAGATAATATGATTAAGTTGTACTCTGATAAGGATTGACTGTTGTACAAAATAAAGTATTTTGCAACTCATTAACTTTGTTGACATTACTACATATTGTCAACAACTGAAACGTCTTAAAGATTAACTTGCTAATGTTGAACAAGTTATGTCACAACAAAAACTCGTATTACATCTTGTTGCGGAATTTGTGAATTTTGACGTCAACCCAGTTGCCGCCATGATTCAACAAACGAAACAACTATTATCGTATGACATTGTCCTCTTTCACCTTCTCTCCTTGAAGAATCACGTAAAGCCAACGACACAACCACCGCGCCTCAAAGTCATCCGTAGCAACAGTGATTCGGTGATAGGGTGGCAACGGTCGAGGTGGTGGTAGGGGTCGTGGCACCAGACGTGGAGGAATAGACACTTTCATAAAAGGTTGCATGATTTAAGGAGAAGGAAGTACAGAATTATGAGAGGTAAACTGAAAAGGCGGATAGAGAAACTAAAAAATGAGAGAGAAACGTGGGTTAAAATACTAAAAAATGGATGACATGGGTGGAAAAATAGGAGAAAGTAGATGGGACATGTTGCCAAGAATGAAAAAAGCAACAATGTGTAGATTAAAAACAAACAGACCAAAAAGAATAATGTGTAGATTAAAAAAAATGTTGGGAATATTATATTTTGTTTTTATTTACTATCTATTGTAGATATATATGGCTTTCAAATATCATGAACTTTAATTTCCCTCTCAAAAAAGAAGACAAAATTACATTCGATTTTGGCATCATTATGATTAATCTATTCGAAATTAATAAACATTCAATTTCTATTTTTTTTAAATTAAAATTAATTCATTGATTTGAAGTCATACTTTATAGAAGTCAAAACTAACAAATACATATCAGGAAGAAATAAATACGATTCTAATATGACAAAACCATGATCGTTGAGGATATCTAACACTTCTGAAAACCCTCATCTTTCACATTACTGTCTGATGCAGCCTTCTACAAGGGGGTCTGCCAATCTTTTGTAGTTTTGAAGTAGAACTGGATTTAATTCAAGTGATTGTAAACGAACTACAGACATTTGCTGCAACCCCACACAAATTTCGATCAACAAATTAACGTCTTGAATTACAAAAATAAACCAAAAGTATAGTCCCCAAACTCTCATATGGAGAGAGATAAAACCCAATATATGGGTAGAAAAAATCTCCATTAGAGAGAGACTGAAGTTTATTAGAAACAATAACATAAGCACTAGTAACAAATGGAAAAAGAGGCTTACCACCGCTCAAAAGGATGACGGTATCCCCTAGGTTGAAAATTAGGATTTTGTTGAAGAAGAGAGTGAAGTGAGAAAAAGGGGAAGAGGAGGGGGATTTTTTGCAAATTCCTAGTTTACTAAACTTTCTATTTTCTTTTTTTGGTGAAAAGAGAAATGCATTAATTAAAGAGATCCAAATATAAAGTTATTACAAGCTTACAATCTGCTACAAAGTTACTTATACAATAATCCAGGGGAAGGGAATAAACTTTATATTATAGCACGTTAGTTTTTTTTTTAAAGTTAAAGTTGGCAACGCTAGTTGAAATTTTGTAACATCAACTCTCATATACAAAGTTTTTTTCGTTTTCACTTGTCACATTGCAAGTTATTTGATAATTATCAATTTATCAACTCTCAATCTCTCATACACAATCTTTACATTTTCATTTAGCTTGTTGTTTTGGATTGATTTCACCAAGGAGGATCAATCAATCAATAATAGTTAGGCAATCAATCTAAGTGCTTAAGAAATGAATAAGAGGACTAGAAATCGTATAATTGCAAGTAGAGTAGTGAAAGAATACAAGAGTATTGAGTAGAAGTAGAAAAGTAGTAGTGAAAGAATACAAGAGTATTGAGTAGAAGTAGAAAAGTAGAGCAGATGAGAACTAATGCCTTATACTTGGCTACATGAGCTCTATTTATAATAGGGAAATTTTCTCAGGTACTCCTGAGGTTTGACGTAATTCTCAAATTGCCCCTCACATTTGGGGAATTCCTCAGATACCCCTAAACTTTGACTTTGTGCTCAAAATACCCTTACTATTGACGGAACCCTAACGCCGTTAGATTTTTTTTTCTCTCTCTCTCTCTCTCCTCTCCACCTTCATCTTCTTCATTTCTCCTCCCACCATCCTCCATTGATGACATCCTAAGCCTCCAATTTTCTCTTTCTCCTTCCACCTACATGCATTTCTTTCCCCTCCCCATCTTCATCTTCTTCATCTTTCTCCATGCTCATGTGACAATTAGTTATGGCAATTTCGATGTCTCACCAATCTTTTTTCAACCCCTCTTAAACCCCTATTCTTCATCTTCTTCCTCTATCTCCTAAACTTCACAACCCCTTCAACCTCATTCCTCGTTGTTCTCATAACAATATTGAGCACAAACCCAGAAAACCCAACTCCCCAACATCGAGAAGAAGAAAATAAAACCTAGGCCAAGTTTCTATGACCAAATATATGAAAAATGGTTTGTAAAATCCATTTCTAAAACCCAGAAATTCCCATGGCATCTTCAACAACAAGAAGAACAATAACAACCATCACTAATTTTAGGGGAAATTCATAAGAAGAGAGAATTAACTTCACCATCATCAAAATGGGGGACATTCACAAGATGGAGATGGGAAAGAGAGAGAAAGGCATGTAGGTGGAAGGAGAGAGAGAAAATTGAAAGTTTAAGATGTCATCAATGGAGGATGGTGGGATAAGAGATGATGAAGATGAAGGTGGAGAAGACGGAGAGAAAAAAAAAATTAACGACGTTAAGGTTCGGTTAATAGTAAGGGTATTTTGAGCACAAAGTCAAAGTTCAGGGGTATCTGAGGAATTCCCCAAATGTGAGGGGCAATTTGAGAATTACGTCAAACCTCAGGGATACCTGAGGAAATTTCCCTTTATAATAAGAAATATGACTAAGTTACTGTTTTAGGCTGTTACGAATGAAAAAGATTCTAGCTAGATATCCCCGGACTTATGGCGAGCTTTCCCCTTCTTTATCTTAACTGCCTCAACGGGCTATGCCTTTATTCAACGCGGGATTCCACCACGTTCTTGCCGGTCATGTAGACGAAATCAGGACATGTCCTCAGCTCTGGTCATGTCCCTAAATCCGGCCAGGTACAAGTCAATTTTTATCGCACAACACTTGTCACAAGTACTCGGTGTTATTTTAAAGAGAGGCATTAGTTGTGACCATGTTTCTAACATATTGGTGACACAAATTTTCACCATTTCATTTTACGAATACAATATTATCTTAGTTTTTGTTGCAACTCATGTTCCTAGAGTTGCATACAAATGGGGATTAACATTTTGCATTTTTCATTTTTAAGGATCTCAAATGTTTTTTTTCATCTTTAAGGACCTATGTTCACCATTCTATTGAGTTAACCTCGCCATTTAACCAAGTTGACTTTTCAAACCAACAAAGATAGAAAAACTTGCTTTTAATTTTTTTTTTGCAATTAAAGAAAGAATAAAATAATTTTAAAATTATTTACCAGTTGGGAACATGGGCTACAAATCGAGTAAAGCATACAATAGAGAGAACTACCTTTTACTTTTTTCACCTTATAGGAACATCCATGTTTTCACTATTTAGAACCTTATCCCAGGTCACTTAAACGTATGAAGTCAATTAATGAACCCTTAGTAAAATATACTTCCTCCGTTCTTTTTCTAATGCAACAATTAAGTTTTCACGCTTACCAATGCACAACTTTAACTCTTAGTATCTTTAATTACTTTTTAGTAAAACTTATAAAAATTTGATATTTTGAAAGTATATATCGACACAAATCTAGCAAGATCTCACATGAATATATTTTTCCTTACGTAAAAATCACAATAGATAGTGAAAGGGTGGTGGGTGAATAGTGTAAAGATTTCAATGTTGCGATAGAAAAAGAACGGAGAAAGTATATTGTTAAATAGAAAAATGAAAAAGTAAGTATTACTATTGTTTTATCTTTTATTTCTACTTAATGGATGCAAATGATCCTCCTCATGGATACCACACGTTGGGCACAGGTTGGGCCCAGTCAATGGAGAGGGATCGGAGAATGTTATAGGCTTGTAGTATTGCACGTACGTGTGGATAGGGATGGCCATGGACCCAACTCCGAAGACTTGATCCATATTCGGTTGGACCCGACCAATTTTCAAGGGTTTGGGTCTAGAATTTTGAGACCCGTTAGGTCTGGTTCGAATTTGGGGTCAGGGTGCTAAAAATTGGGTTTGGGTCCGGGTTTGAAGATTCAGACCCATATCTGACTTAGACCCGCCCCACAGACCCATTTTCTTTTACATATTGTGCGCGCACACACACATAGACACACACATAAACACACACACGTACACACTCACACACACATATACACACACATTATATATAAGGAGCAATGAAACTTTTTACACAGCGATTAAGTCAAGTGACTTAAGTTCTCGAGTTCTAAAATTCTCATTTTATCCTTTGCCAACCAATACTCAAGCCAACTTGTAATGGATGTTTTAGTTTGGAATATTTTGTACAAAAAATAGACTATTATTTTGGTATTTTATCATTTTAATAACTTAAAAAAAACAGTTGCCCCTGGGTTGTTTTGGCCTGTGTAGGGCTGTTTAAGTTGTAATATGTTTGTGGCTTAATACAACTTACTTCTTACTTAGCAAAAAAAAAACGTGAGTAAAAAAACGCGACTTAAGAAAATAATGGAAACACTTAATAAGTTCAAGACCCATTTTGGACCGCCGTTTAGGACCCAGGACCCACCTAGGACATTGAATCTGTGTAAGGGTACAGATTTTCCAGACCCTGTGGGTCTGGGGCAGGTCTAAATCAAAATAAAAAAATCTGGATCTGGGTCTAGCTGGACCCGCCCCTGATCCGACCATGCCCATCCTTACGTGTGAGGAAGGATGTACTCTAGGGGAGAGTTATTGGACTGACCAAGTGTGCGAAAAGAGTGAGTTTGGCTGGGGTGATGGGCTAGGTGTAGCGGTTGATGGGCTAGAAAAGGGAAATGATTATCAGACCTAGGACATAATATTCCGCAAGATTAAACAGTGGCTAAATTGTTGAAATATGGAAACAAATTTGTAACAAAAGTCACACGGCGGGAAATAATCAATTTGTTTGTGGAAAGACCAAGGCAACTATAGCCACGACGGTTATTTGGATAGGGCAAAAAGACAAATGGAGAAGATTTTGGAGCTAGTTTCTGACGAGTACCATAAGATAGATTTGGATAACAAAGACATCCAAATACTCGTCAATATTATAGGACAGGGGTTTGCAAAATACACCTGAACTGACATCGTGCAGGGTCTTGGTAGGTAAAATATTGAGAAGATATACATAGTTGTTTCAAGAGCCTGTACACAAAAGTGGAAGACAGGTGGCATGGTACTGCAATGTGTGTTTGATATTATTTTGAGTGCAAATCATGCGCTCAACTTTACCATTTTGGGTGGAAGTGTAGAGACATGAGAAATGTTATGGAATTATGATGTATAAGAAGACTAAGAGAAGAGGCTCCAACATGTCCTAGTCAATTATGCCTGGAGGATGGAGAGACAACAACAATAGGGTGGGAAGTCTGGTTGAGGACAACATTGTAATGGTGACAGGATATAGGTCCCCCGAGCTCTCACACCTCGTTATAGTATTCCCCCTTGCGAAGAACCTTCACAGGGTAACCATATGGATCAAATTCTATAGAAACAAAATTGTAAATGGTAAATTTCCATATAGAAATTAAGTCCTTATGATTTGACAAGATAGACATCATGGAGGACTTAAGGTTGATTAGGAAGAGCAATGTGTCCATATATAGCCCGTCATAGTATGCGATGGTCATTGCTGACAAAAAATTTGATTTTGATTGCACAATTATATAGGGGAAAGATAATACTAGAGTTGTGGCCTTGTGGGTCATGAGAGATGTCAATTTTGAATCATGAATCCATGTATCAAGCATCATCTGGATTAGTAAGTGTCATTATAGACTTATTGTTGATATTGACACGACCCCTACTACCTTTTCCTCCACGTCTGATGCCACGATATCGATCCCTACCGCCACCTTGACTGTTGCCACCCTCTATGCGGATCTCAATTGCTACGAATGACTTTGAGGCGCGATGGTGGCGTCATTAGTTTTACGTGATTCTTCAAGGAGAAGGTGAAAACGTACAATGTCAAACGACGGTAGTGGTTTCGTTTGTTGAATCATGGCGGCAATTGTGTTGAAGTCAAAATTCGTAAGACCCGCATCAAGACATATTACGAGTTTTTGTTCTGACATAACATGTTCATTTTTAGCAAGTTAATCTTTAATACGTTTCATTTGTTGATAATATGTAGTAATGTTAGCAAAGTTAATGAGATGCAAAATATTAAATTGGTTTTCAAGATAGACCGTCTTAGTGTGTTAGTTATCTTGGAATATGCCTTTAATATTAAAATTTTTCGATCCTCCTAGGTTGCCCACCATACTAGATAATGTAAACTCTCTAATGTAGAGCGATTTCTATTGATTATATATGTAAAGATTACAAGGCATTAGTTCTAATTATATCTCTATTATATAAGTGAAGGGGGAGGAAGATGGTATCCCCTTACAAAAAGTCTAATATACCCTTAATAAATTTTAATTGACATTGAGTTTTGAATCATATAGTTTTTGAAAATCTCAATCACTCTGTTAAGATATGATAATGTTATTGAGATTAATGCTGACGATTAGGGTATGTATTTATGTTGATGGTTAGTCACTTGCCACAGTCGTTTCTATGGTTGCATGACTTGCATCCCCTAATTTTATTTCATGACATCATTGACTTAATTCTTCGGGCACGTGAGGTTGCCATACGCCCAAGTACAGCTATCGAATTTGGGTGGCCCATCTGTCTAGGCCCAAAACTATATTTACCCATTCAACAAAAATTCTAGAGCATCTCTACATGAAGATTTGAAGCAAAATGAAGCCACCTGACTGCTGGAACAATTGCCAGAAATTTCTCAATATTTCAGCACACTTAACAAGCTACTCTCTTTCCCAAAAAAAAAAAACAACCTACTCCCTCCGTCTCTTAATAGATTTTCAATTTCCAATTTGGCCATTATTCATAAGTAAAGAGATATCTCCAATATATAAGGAAAAATATAGTCATGTTGGGTCTTTTTCTATTCATCTCATTGTAGAAAAATCGAACTTATATAATTGTTACTAATATGTAATTAAAGATAATAACGATACAAAACGTACATTAGAAAACGTGCACTGGGGAAATGAGAAATTTATTAGGGGACGGAGGGAGTACTTATTATAGTTGGGTTGTTTCCTCCATTCTATTATTAATTTATTATTGCAACATTAGCCCTTGGTACATGTTTTAAGAAAGCCATGTGAAGAGGAGAGAGATAGAGATAGATAAAAGGTGGGACCTCATGTGATAGGAGAAAGATAGAGATAAAATATGCCAAATAAAGAAATGTTGCAATTAATATGAAACTTCCAAATAATTGAAACGTTGCAATTAAAAAAGAACTAAAAAAAATTACTAGCTTAAGGGAAAATATTACTTTCATGGTATCAGGCTAGGGTAGATTCTCCTCTTCCACTGCACCTTAGTCATATGTTTATTCTTCCTCCCTCGTTTTTTTCGGCCATGTGTGTTCAAAAGACTATGTTCCCCCGAGCTTGCCGACTCGATTATCCATAACCACATCCCGGTTAAACTTGAGATGGAGAATGTTCAATATGGAACATGGGCAAAGCTTTTCAAAATTCATGCTCGGTCACATAGGGTACTCCACCACATCATCTCACCCACGGCAAGCAAAGCCAAACCGGCGCCTACCATAAATGATGAAAATGAACTTTAATTTGGTCGACCCTCGACAAGATTGTCTTATAGGAAGGGAAGAACTGCATTTACATCAATCCCACTCTTTGTTAGTTTTGAAGGTTCATATCTTCACTTCGATTAAAATCTTGAAGGAGGCCCTCCGCAATGCAGGTCTCTACTCCAACTCTCACTGTGAATGAAGGCCTCGTGGCTGAGGTCTCGAAGAAACCAATTCACGAGTCTGAAGGGAGGAAATCGAACCGCTGAGGCTCTTCAGGAAATGCAAAATATCGAAGCTCCTCAACTAACACAATTTCGAGTGCAGATGTACTGATGCAGGATAAAATCAGTAGTTCAAACAAATCACCCAAAGGAGAAGTTCAGGAGAAGTGATGGGCGGGCGCGAGATGTGTCGTTGTGCACCGCACCCGGCCAAAGATAAAATTTCTCCTACTCTCTTCTACACTAAGGTAGTATAGTGGAAGTAGGGGTCGTATCCACAGGGAAACAGGGACGAGTTTAGTACTTAGCGTGATTCGAAACCTAGATTAAGCTAAGGGCCGAGAAACCTAATTACAAAGGGGGGTTTCAAGTAGATTATGAACAAACTACAACTAACTAACATATAAACAAAATGAGAAATCAACATGGAAAGATCTTGAATCCGATTAACATCCACTTCAATTCATTATCGATCCTTGAACATCCACTCTAATTATTTCCATAATTATCTATTGTCGAGAATTAATCTCGCGTTCTCCTTATTCTTAGTTGAATAGCACGATCAGCGTGACTATAAAACCCTAACTAAAGGATAACCTAGTCCGATCTGCGTCTAAGTTCAATCCAATAGCAGCAATAAACACAGAGAACCAATAGACCTGCTAATGTCATACACGCGATAAACATTCAACAGTTGATTCAATTTCCCTAAGAAATAACCAAGATGATCAGCATCTGAGTTACTCCCTAGTTTGCTACCAATTGATAAAAGAATAAAACAATCCGATTCTATTCTTAAATCTAGCATTAGATTAACTACACAATCAAACTAGTAACGTTCCTAGCATAATTATGCAATAATCATGGAAAGCAAGCATAGAAATTAAACCATAATCAAAGAAACTAAATAGAGAGGAAAGATCTCACAATAATGCTTGAAGCTTCATATTAATCTCGTTCAAGAACGGTTCAAGCTACAATCGGCATAGCAATAGCCAATTCCATAATTGAAATCTCTAAAAACTAAACTAGAAAATGAAAACTAAAAAGAGAAAATGAAAAACAAAGAAATGGAAATGAAGAACAAAGAGGAACGAAGATGGAAAGATGAAAAGAGAATCATGAAGAAGGAAGGATGAGGAGAGGAGCTCTCCCCTCAAGCTAGCCACTCCAAGGTCTACATTTCAGCTCTCCTCTTCGCACTCCTCTTCATCTCCCCCAAAAATTAGGTTTTAGGAGCTTTTAAACCCCGCACAAAATCGTGGCCCCAAGCCGACTTAAGCGTCGCGAGTCGCGCAACTGATCGCGAGTCGCGAAGGGGACTCTGCCATCCCGCACACATTTGCTAGGCAAAGCATCGCGAGCCGCGACAGGCATCGCGAGTCGCGAGGGGCAGGGGGTCGCGAGGTGCGACAGTCCTCGCGAGTCGCGAGCCTGGGCGATGGGCGCTTGGCAGTGAGCGCTGGGCTGTGCGATGCTGGGCAATGCTGGCGATGCGAGGCTGCTGGGCGCGCGCAAGGCTTGCGGTAGAGCTTGCTGGGCAGACGTGGTGCTGGGCATGCTTGCGTGTGCTGCTGGATGGGCGAGGCTTGGGCTTGCGGTGGAGCTTGGCTTGGCGAGCTTGTGGCTTGCGATGCTCGGCTCAAATGCATTTCACCTTGGAAGCTCGGAATGCATGACATTAACACAACTTATATCGCAAAACTCCGAACTTCCGCTAAGGATGATTTATATGCAAACCTTAACAATTACGAACAAATCCCTTAGCAATGTGCACCTAAAATGCCACAAGAACATCGTATAACTTGAGCGTATCAAATACCTCCACACTTGAACTTTACTCGACCTCGAGTAAACTCAAAAATGAGAAACACCAATTAAATCATCGCCCAAGCTATCGACACCAACCTACACTCCCCATCAACTACATCATCATCATCACATCTTAACAAAATACGCTCAAAACCTAAACGTAAAGGACTATGATCCCCCCACACTTAGATTCAAGCTACAATCAGAAATACAGACGCGACAACAATAATCACCAAACGACAACCAAAATGTTAGCTCAAATCCTGAAGGATCTCAAAGGAGTTGAACTCACTCCAACGCCACCATCAAAATGACAACTCGCCTAAAACCTCAAAAGACAAACTACTACTACTACAACCAAACTAGATAAGCAAGCTATGGAACAAAGACAAAAAGGGATAAATTCCATGCTTACTCCCAAAAACAATCAACCAAAAGAAAGTGAAAGCCAAAACAAATCTCCGGCAAATGAGTTTTCAAAATACATAATTCTCTCTTAATCTCTCATTTTGCCTAGGAGCCCTTTCGGGTTTTCATCCTAGCTTCTCACATTTCTTTTTTCATCTCACCATCTTACCCGCTCAATATAAGCCACTTTTTTGCATAGGTTGCCCTTTCGGGTTTTCAACCTATCCGGGCCCCCATTTTTGCCCGATTCGCCCGCCCTTGCGGGTTTTCAACTCAGCGGGATTCATTTCATCATTTTTTTTTTTTATATTTTTTTTTTGTTTTTTGTTTTTTTTTCATTTTCATTTTTTTCAAATTGAAACTAATAAATACAATACAACATAGATACATGAGAATGAGAATACCCTCCCCCCTACTTAAACTACACATTGTCCTCAATGTGACGACAATGAGAAGAAAAAGGAAACTGAAAATGGGGGGGAAAAGAAAATCGAGCAAATCGAAGATCAAATGCTCAAGACTCATGACCAAACAATCCGTCAAATTCAAATTTCTTAACAACACCATCTCAAATCTCCGAAATCAACTCACAACCCTCTCCCTCAAATCACTCAAACAAATGGCAAATTCAAAAGTTTTAAATTTTTGAGATTGACACCTAGCTCAAGAGATCGAAAAGATACAACAATCTCCTTGTTCCAATTTAGCCAACTCCTAGCGGTTGAACTCTTCCCAACGGGTTTTCTTTTGTGGACTTGGGCTCAAAGTGGATTAAGATTTGTTGTGGTTCTTTTGAGTGGGTGGGCGGTGGGTGAAAGAAAATTTGTTGTGGTGGTGGGAATTTGATAAGAAAATAAAGGAAAAGAAAGAAAATAAAGAGGGGTCTCGGGTTGCCTCCCGAGAAGCGCTGTTGTTTAAAGTCGTTAGCTCGACTTAATACCTTAGGCTTAATCATTGGGTTGTGCTCCATGTGTGACAATGGTAGTTCCATGTCAATCTCCACTTCAAGTACCTGCAAAATTGATTGAGAAGAACTCTTGCAATGCATCGTTAGTACCTAGCTTACTACATCATGGTTGAGCATATAATATCAGATTATATCCAAAACCTAGCATTAAGTCAACAACAAACATCAACTAGTAGTACTCCTAGCTAATCCAAGTCATGACCATTAATATGAATGTGTAAAGCTAGACAATAACCAAGATATAGAGTATGAGTCAATCAACCATTCCCATGAGAGTGGCCAACCAAAAACAAAGAGCACAAACAATACCATCCAAAAATCACACTAAATACAAACAAGTAACACCGTTTCCCCGGCAACGGCGCCAAAATTTGGGCGGGCGCGAGATGTGTCGTTGTGCACCGCACCCGGCCAAAGATAAAATTTCTCCTACTCTCTTCTACACTAAGGTAGTATAGTGGAAGTAGGGGTCGTATCCACAGGGAAACAGGGACGAGTTTAGTACTTAGCGTGATTCGAAACCTAGATTAAGCTAAGGGCCGAGAAACCTAATTACAAAGGGGGGTTTCAAGTAGATTATGAACAAACTACAACTAACTAACATATAAACAAAATGAGAAATCAACATGGAAAGATCTTGAATCCGATTAACATCCACTTCAATTCATTATCGATCCTTGAACATCCACTCTAATTATTTCCATAATTATCTATTGTCGAGAATTAATCTCGCGTTCTCCTTATTCTTAGTTGAATAGCACGATCAGCGTGACTATAAAACCCTAACTAAAGGATAACCTAGTCCGATCTGCGTCTAAGTTCAATCCAATAGCAGCAATAAACACAGAGAACCAATAGACCTGCTAATGTCATACACGCGATAAACATTCAACAGTTGATTCAATTTCCCTAAGAAATAACCAAGATGATCGACATCCGAGTTACTCCCTAGTTTGCTACCAATTGATAAAAGAATAAAACAATCCGATTCTATTCTTAAATCTAGCATTAGATTAACTACACAATCAAACTAGTAACGTTCCTAGCATAATTATGCAATAATCATGGAAAGCAAGCATAGAAATTAAACCATAATCAAAGAAACTAAATAGAGAGGAAAGATCTCACAATAATGCTTGAAGCTTCATATTAATCTCGTTCAAGAACGGTTCAAGCTACAATCGGCATAGCAATAGCCAATTCCATAATTGAAATCTCTAAAAACTAAACTAGAAAATGAAAACTAAAAAGAGAAAATGAAAAACAAAGAAATGGAAATGAAGAACAAAGAGGAACGAAGATGGAAAGATGAAAAGAGAATCATGAAGAAGGAAGGATGAGGAGAGGAGCTCTCCCCTCAAGCTAGCCACTCCAAGGTCTACATTTCAGCTCTCCTCTTCATCTCCCCCTAAAATTAGGTTTTAGGAGCTTTTAAACCCCGCACAAAATCGTGGCCCCAAGCCGACTTAAGCGTCGCGAGTCGCGCAACTGATCGCGAGTCGCGAAGGGGACTCTGCCATCCCGCACACATTTGCTAGGCAAAGCATCGCGAGCCGCGACAGGCATCGCGAGGGGCAGGGGGTCGCGAGGTGCGACAGTCCTCGCGAGTCGCGAGCCTGGGCGATGGGCGCTTGGCAGTGAGCGCTGGGCTGTGCGATGCTGGGCAATGCTGGCGATGCGAGGCTGCTGGGCGCGCGCAAGGCTTGCGGTAGAGCTTGCTGGGCA
Source organism: Beta corolliflora (assembly GCA_947648045.1). Lineage (NCBI taxonomy): Eukaryota > Viridiplantae > Streptophyta > Magnoliopsida > Caryophyllales > Amaranthaceae > Beta > Beta corolliflora. Next base: position 110,410 of record CANSZD010002496.1, on the reverse strand, counting down.
GACGTGGTGCTGGGCATGCATGCTTGCGTGTCGCCTTGGATGGGCGAGGCTTGGGCTTGCGGTGGAGCTTGGCTTGGCGAGCTTGTGGCTTGCGATGCTCGGCTCAAATGCATTTCACCTTGGAAGCTCGGAATGCATGACATTAACACAACTTATATCGCAAAACTCCGAACTTCCGCTAAGGATGATTTATATGCAAACCTTAACAATTACGAACAAATCCCTTAGCAATGTGCACCTAAAATGCCACAAGAACATCGTATAACTTGAGCGTATCAAGTGACAAATAGTATGAGCCAAGAGGAAATTTAAAGAGCTCGTATGTAAGGCGAAGAAAATCGATTGGACGAGTCCATGTCATGCCCAACTTCAGTTCCATTAGAATGCTCAAGAAAAGGATACGCAAATGTCTTGTCTCTCAAGTAGCATCCAAGTGGCGATGTAATGGTCCACCTTCGTTGGGTATCTCTTTTCATATTGGGAAAAAAACATCTCAGTTCGGTCTACTCTTGTTTTAATGCTTGTGTATGTAATGTTAGAATAAAATTATAGGGCCACATATGTTACTAATTAAAATATGATAATCATCATATATATATAAGCCAACTAAAGTGGTCCATAAATAATTTAACTTGGCTTAAAGTTGTAATTGTCATGAAATAATTATCGTGTAGATACCGGAGCAATATCACTAATTTGGTGACGGGTCAAATTAGAAGTGTTGCAATTAAGTGATTTTATTAGATTGCGGTTATGGCCTCCAGTGTATATTTAGTAAGGTATGCTCATAAGGTTTATTGTGCTATAATGGATAATTAAGGGAGAGTAATTAGGGGTGTTCAGAAAACTCGACCCGCATTACCCGACGACCAGGAACTAAAAAACCGGGTAATAAAAACAAAATCTCCATTTTTAATGGGTCAGGTACCCGACCTGGGAAAATGGGCAAGAAGCGGGTCGGGTAATGGACCGCAAGTTGAGGTTAACCGGGTACCCGAGTACCAGTATATAATTTTTTATATGGGTTCTGGACTGACGCTAGTTTGTTTCACTCTTCATCTTCTCTCACAACTGCTACTGCACTTCACAACTGTAAGAGTCACAATTTTTAATTCTAGTGTTATTGTTCTTTCACATTTTTGGTAATTTGTTGCTGAATTTTTTATATATGGAGTGAAGTATTGAAATTGTTTGTGTCATTCGTATATAGGCAGGGAGTGGAAGATTTGTTTTGGCATATTAGTCAAACTTGTAAAGTTGCAGGCAGTATCTCTCCAGCTTTTCTTCCTCCTTTTCCCTCTCCCTGTTTTTCTCTCTCCTACTCCATCTTTTTTAATCTTCACTACCCAAGAACTTATTCAACTTCAAACTTGCAGAGTTGCTTTGATTATCTTATGTTAGAACTTAGAATTAGTTTAATTCTGAATTTGACATAAGTGGGAATGAGGAGTGGGATTGCTCGAATCGCATAAGACTTATATGATCACAAAGAGTGGCATTCTAGAAACATTTAGCGGTGCAGTATCCGATGAGGTTACTAGTGCCAAGGATTTCCTTGCTGAAATTGAAAAACGCTTTGCAAAAAGCGATAAGGTGGAAATAAGCATGCTATTGAGTAGCTTAACTTCCAAAGAGTATAAAGGCAAAGGAAATATAAGGGAGTACATCATGGAAATGTCGCATATTGTTTCAAGGCTGAAGGTCCTAAAGATCGAGATATCCGAAGATATTCTCGTGCATTTGGTCTTGAACTCTCTTCCAAACAAAAGTTTTGACTCATTGACTCATTTAAGGTCAGTTACAACTGCCAAAAGGAGAAGTGGTCTCTTAACGAGCTCATTTCATTTTGTGTTCAAGAGGAAGAGAGGTTGAAACAAAACAAGACTGAAAGTGCTCACTTGGCAAGCACCTCTAAAGAAAAGGGCAAAAAGAGGAAAAATGATGCTTATAAGAATGAAGTTGCTAAAGGCCCAATACAAAAGAAACAAAAGGAAGGTGAAACCACTTGTTTCTTCTGTAAAAAGCCTAGGCATATGAAGAAGGATTGTACCAAATATCAAGCCTGGAAGGTTAAAAAAGGGTACGATTCTTACTTTGGTTGGTTCTGAGAACAATTTAGCTTCAGTACCTAGAAATACATGGTGGTTAGATTCCGGTGCAACTACTAACATCAGTGTTTCAATGCAGGGTTGTCTGAGCCACCGCAAGCCAAGTGATGTTGAGAGATACATCTATGTGGGAGATGCCAAGTCGGTGGAGATTGAAGCTATTGGGCATTTTAGATTGTTATTGTCTTCTGGTTTCTATTTGGATTTAAAAGACACCTTTATTGTACCGTCTTTTAGGCGGAATTTGGTTTCTGTTTCCTATTTCGACAAGTTGGGTTATTATTGTTCTTTTGGAAACTATCAAGTTACTTTGTCTTTGAATTCAAATTTGGTAAGAACTGGTTCATTTATGGTTTATGACAATCTTTATATGCTTGAAACAATAGTTTCTTATCACGAAAATTTGAATGTTGAATCCCGAGGTACTAAGCGGAAAATTGGTAATGCACAATCAGGAGCATTATGGCACAAGCGATTACGACACATCTCTAAAAACAGAGTTGAACGACTTGTGTCTGATGGGATACTTGATTCCATTGATTTTACAGATTTTAATGTCTATGTTGAGTGCATTAAAGAAAAACAAACCAAACATAAGAGATTGGGTGCATATAGAGCTACGAATGTCTTATAACTCATACACACTAATATTTGTGGACCATTTCCTACTTCTTCATGGAATGATCAACAATATTTTGTGTCATTCATAGACAATTACTCTAGATATGCATATGTATTTCTTATACATGAAAAATCTCAAGTTTTGGATATGTTCAAATCATATAAGGTTGAAGTTGAAAATCAACTCAACAGTCAAATCCGACCGTGGTGGTGAATATTACGGTAGGTATGACGGTTCAGGTGAACAACCTCTAGGACCTTTTGCCAAACACCTAGAGGAATGTGGGATCGTCCCTCAATACACCATGCCAGGTTCACCTAGAATGAATGGTGTAGCTGAAAGGCGAAACAGGATCCTTAAAGATATGGTAAGAAGTATGATTTGTCATTCTATCTTACTTGAATCACTTTGGGGTGAGGCATTAAAGACTGCAGCTTACATTGTGAATCGAGTACCAACTAAAGCAGCTGCTAAAACACCTTATGAGCTTTGAACAGGAAGAAAACCTAGTCTAAAGCACTTTCGTGTGTGGGGTTGTCCAGCTGAAGCGCGGCCCCAGGACTACAAGCAACTACTTTATTGGTTATTCAGAACGATCTAGGGGCTATAAGTTTTTTGATCCCAAGGAAAACACAATTTTCGAGACGGGTTCTGCGATATTTTTTGAGGATGTCGAGTTTGGGGGGAGAAATAAGGTTAGAGACATTGTATATGAGGAAGAAACGATCTCAATTTCGGAACCGCTTCATACAGATGTTACTTATGAAACTATCGAAGAACCTCAACAAGACAATGTTGTAACTTCTAACCAAATTGAAGATGTTGATCATAATGAGCAAACTCGCCATACTCAAGAGAACATAGAGCAAGAACAAGCGCCTTTGCGACGATCCACTAGAGAAAGGAGAAGTGCAATTTCAGATGATTATATTGTATTTCTCTAGGAACATGAGGAAGATAGTGGTTTGGTGGAAGATAATCCTATCAACTTTCGTAAAGCCATGGAAAGTTCTAATTAAGAAAAGTGGATCATAGCAATGAATGAAGAGTATAAGTCTATGCAAGACAATAAAGTTTGGGAACTTGTCCCATTACCTGAAGGTGCAAAACCTATTGGTTGTAAATGGATTTTAAAAACCAAAAGGGATTCTAAAGGTAATGTGGAGAGCTATAAGGCTCGTCTTGTAGCTAAAGGTTATACTCAAAAGGAAGGGATTGACTATAAAGAGACCTTTTCTCCAGTGTCATGAAAGGACTCCTTTAGGACAATCATGGCTCTTGTTGCACAGTTTGATTTAAAGCTTTATCAGATGGATGTGAAAACAACGTTTCTCAATGGTGACATTGATGAAACAATTTACATGGTGCAACCAAAAAATTTTGTATCAGGAGATCCAAAGAAAATGGTTCGCAAATTGTGTAAATCCATCTATGACTCAAAACAGGTGTCTCGGTAATGGTACCACAAGTTTCATAACGTCATTCTCTCATTTGGTTTTGAGATAAATGATGTAGATGATTGTGTGTATCATAAGTTCAGTGGGAGCAAGATGGCTTTCTTGGTCTTATATGTTGATGATATTTTGCTTGCCGCAAATGATATAGGTATGCTTTATGAAACCAAGAGATTTCTATCAAAACACTTTGAAATGAAAGATCTTGGTGATGTCACTTTTGTGTTAGGAATTGAGATACTTCGTGAGAGATCACAAGGTATTCTAAGGTTATCACAAAAGAACTATATCGATAAAATCTGAAAAAGATTTGGCATGCAAGATTGTAGACCAGGAGATACCTCTATCTCTAGAAGGTGGTGCCATATCTTGGAGAAGTGTTAAGCAAGGTATAATAGCCACTTCTACCATGGAGGCGGAATTCATAGCATGTTTCGAGGCATCAAATCATGGAATATGGCTACGTAATTTTGTCACAGGGCTGCGAATTGTAAACGAGGTTGAGAGGCCAATCAAGTTATTTTGTGACAAAAAGTCTGCAGTGCTTTATTCCAATAATAATAAGAGCTCGACTAAATCAAAGCACATTAAGGTTAAGTATTGAACTGTTAAAGAAAGAGTTCAGAATAAAGATATTTCTATAGAACATATAGGGACAAACTCCATGTTAGCTGATCCTTTAACCAAAGGTCCCCCTCCAAAGGTTTTCCATGAGCACACTACTCACTTGGGAGTCTTAGAGTTTGAGGAGTCTCAAGCTTAGTGGGAGTTTGTCAAATGAGTTCTATGTTAAACAATATGCATATGGTTATTTTGCATTTATCTGATTAGAAATAAAGTTGAGTATTCAGTTTTTATATGTATTCTGAACAATTATGTTAGCTACGATTAATTAAAATATGGAAGGGCCAGTTGAAAATCGACATGTACAGACCACCTTCATGTGCTTTTCATGCTACACATTTCATGATTGATCTATGCCATTTTGTTGTATTAGTATCAGTGATCATTGGTGGTAAAGTTATTATTGAAATAACCAAACTGCAATGGTCCTATATTAATGTGGCTAATGGACGAGATTTTTGCGGATATGCAAAGTTTGTGATGATTAAATTTTTGAGCTCACAAGGAATAACACATTTTATCAGGATGCATATTTGGCCCAGTGGGAGATTGTTAGATAGGGCCACATATATTTCTGATTAAAATGTGATAATCATCATATATATATAAGCCAACTAAAGTGGTCCATAAATAATTTAACTTGGCTTAAAGTTGTAATTGTCAGGAAATAATTATCGTGTAGATACCGGAGCAATATCACTAATTTGGCGACGAGTCAAATTAGAAATGTTGCAATTAAGTGATTTTACTAGATTGCGGTTATGGCCCCCAGTGTATATTTAGTAAGGTATGCTCATAAGGTTTATTGTGCTATAATGGATAATTAAGGGAGAGTAATGGAGAGTTAACCCTTCACCTTCAACCGTTACAATTTTTAGGTCTTTATATCTCATCTATGAAGACTCAAGAGAGCATCACAAAATTCAGAAAATACTACACTGGAAAGTCATAATAGAGCATTTGGAATTAGGAGAGATGTAGTGTGGAATTTCTATCATGGCTGCCATGGAACTCAATGTAAGTTTTCAATTCAATTTTAATATATTACATGGATTTACATGGTTTATATATTTTTATGGTTAATAATCTCCTTCATGTAAGTCTTGTAGTCAAGTTAAGTATTCGCCAAAGCTAGCAAGTGTTGCTAGCATTAGTGGGTCCTAAGTGTCTATTTGTTTCCTTATTGTAAATTTTACTGATGTCAAAAAAAAGGACACGGCCATGCGGAGATTGTCTCAGACTCCCAACAACTAGTTAACCGTGGAGGATTATAGTGGAAAATCATTTTCTTTCGAAAGCAGGAAAATCAGTGCTTATTCAGAGTCACCTGGAATCTTCTCCAGCCTATCTTATGGCCACAACTCAGGTTCCTAAGAAAATATGCTCTACAATCGATAGCATCAATCGAAAGTTCTTTTGGCGCTCTTCAATGAACTCTTCAGGATTACCACTAGTGGCATGGTCGAAAATTTTCCGCCTTAAAAAACATGGTGGACTTAATTTCAGGAAAATGGCTCATCTAAATGAAGCATACTTGGCTAAAATGGGTTGGAGGATCCTTTATGACCAACACTCTCTTTGGCCTACCCTTATGCGCCAAAAATATCTTCTGAAATACTTCTTTCTTTGAGTATAAAGCAAAGCCATATGACTCTCATATCTGGAAGTCCATCCTTCGATCTCGAGAACTTCTAAGGTAAGGAATATGTTGGAAAATTGGAACGGGTACAAATATTTACTTCTGGATAGATAACTGGTGTGTAAATCAAAGTATCATTGAACTATTAGAGATACAAACCACATCTATTGCTAATCTAGAACTCACTGTCAATAATGTTATTCTTCCTTCAAGACAATGGAATGTTGAGCTCTTAAATGATTTGGTCCCACCACATATAGTCCACTGCACATTATCTTGGGAATTCCTATCCCTTGCTATCCCACCCCGGATATTCCTTGTTGGGGGCTGACTAGTTCGGGTGAGTTTTCTGTCAAAAAGGCTACCTGACTCGCTCATGGACTTACACCGTCTACTAGTATTCCTTGGCCGTTTAATTGGATATGGAAAATTGACGTAGCCCCAAAGATCCAAATATTTCTATGGCAATGCTTGCAAAATGGTCTCCCATTAAAATCCAATTTAGGACAACGAAAAATCACTAATGATACTCTTTGCCCTCTTTGTAATTCTGCTAATGAAACTATTAGCCATTTATTCTTCTCTTGCCCATCAATTTGTCAATATTGGAATTCTCATTTTATACGACAAAAAATTTATAATATAGTGCCCTAAGATCTTGCTCAAAGCCTTGCGTGTCTCTGTTCTTACCCGAAAGCCTTACAATTATTCGGTTATAATCTATGGAGTGTTTGGAAGGAACGCGATTTAATTGTCTTTGAAAATAATATGCTTAATTTCAATCGTATTTATTTCAGAGCCTGGCATTTGTACTTGGAATGGAATACTCGAACTATGGTAGATGTTTCGTTTACTATCTCTTCTATTCCTTCTTGCAGGTCTCGCAAATCCATTGTTGCCAGTTGGCAGCCACCGCCCCCTGGATTTTTCAAGTGAAATTTTGATGGTTCAGTTACTGGATCCTCAGCTGCTGCGGGTGTGGCCATCCGTGACTCTACTGGAGAACTTGTGGCTGCTCAAGCATATCGTTTTGGTCAAACCTCATCACTTGTTGCGGAAGCCTGGGGATTACGAAATGGGCTTCTTCTTGCCATTCATCAGAACATCCAAGATATATGTATTGAAGGAGATAACCAAGTAGTTATAACAATGTTACAAGGGCACTACGTTTGCCCTTGGACCATCCAAACACTCATTGAAGACATTCGACATCTGCTTCATCAATTTAGAGTCTACACTATTAAGCATATTTTTCGGGAAGCCAATCGAGTAGCAGATCTTCTATCAAAAAAAGGTCACAATAGTCCTGCTGCCTCGGTTGACATGGATGTCTCCACTGATCCTGAGCTACAAAAATTTGTCTTACTTGATTCGTTAGGGTTCTTCCTTGAGAGAAGGGTGTGCTAACATTACCCATGTACCAAAAAAAAAAAAAATAGTGGACACTGATAGGAATTTTGGTCTTTTTATCAATTGAACGTAAAAATTAATATCAATCGTGAGAACCTATATTGATACCAGCAAATCAGAGTACCAATTAAAAATGCTAAATGTGTCATTTAATTTGTTAATTGAAATGTAATGTCGTAGCTCGTGAAACTAGAATTTTGGCATCTAAATTCTTTTAGTCGTTGTCTAACAATACAGTACAATATCAAACTTAGATTATAACTTTTTGTATTTCGGGGAAAGCAAATTTGTAATTAAAGTCAGCATATTGAAATGAAATCCAAAAAAGCAGTACTATGTTATGATATTTATAGAGTACAGGTTTAGTTTCCAAATCCTGGGAATCAGGGCAGGTAAACTTTGATCTCGAAGATAACTAGTCTCCATTTAAATTTGAATTAAGAAATTATGTAAAATTTGAGATGGAAATTTTCGTTCTATTTATATCTCTTAACCGATAGAATGTTGATAACACAAAATTGGACCAAATTTATCTTAGTGTACATGTCGTGACTCTTGCACTAGATACTACCTTTATCATTAAGAAAAAGGCCCTTATTAATGGGCAGGGCCGTATTAGGCGACGGGCGAGAGGGGCATGTGCCCAGGACTCCAAAATACAAAGCCCAAGTTAATAAAGGCTAAAGAGACAAAGGAGCTTTTAAAAAATAAAAAATACAACCACATTACCGACTACCGAGAATAGCGTTGAATCTACAACCTTCTTCAATCCACTTCTTTTCCAATTTTTGGCAATTTTCATACTTATTTAATTCTCCCACTTCTTTTCTAATTCACTTCTGAAACTTATTTTCCATTTTATTCTCCAATTATAATCCAGTTGCAAAAAATTTGGCGAAAAATCTACAAACAACTTGACGATGATTTGTCTTATGAACGATCTTCTCAAATAATCAATTACCAACGAGATTAAAAGCTTTAATTTTATCAATAACACCTCCTTCCATTGTTCTTCACATCTCAATTACTCATTAATTTCCCCTCTTTCTTATGTTATTTTTCTCATCCTTTACTTTGGAAATTTGGTTGCTGAGTTGTTTTTTCACTGGTTTGATACTCCAAGAACTCAACTGTTCAAGGAGATTCTACCAATCACACAAGAACGTTCAGGTAATTTCACTAAATTTCGTACGAAATTTGATGTTTTTTATTATTACATTGTCTTTTAAGGTAATAAAAAGTGTCATTTACAACAATTTTTTTTACTCATTACATACTCTAGAAATTGAATTTTTTTTATCGGTTATTAAATAAGGCCCTATTTTGTAGTTCGTCCATGGGCCACTGATAGCTCCAAAACGGGCCTGTTAATGAGAAAAAAAGTGCAATATTCCTAGGTCTTATTCGGAATGATAATTCAAAGTTAAACAAGTGACAAGCTATGAGCTATGATTATCTTCACTTGACACACGACCTCAATGGCTAGCCAATCGCAACGCTGAGCGAAGAGTTCTAACAAAATCTCTCACATTCTTGTTGAAGCCGTTTTCCATCTGCATAAAATCAAATTCGGAGAAAAACTTTACTACATGAAGTTTACTGAAAAATACTCCCTTAAGTTCATGATAAAGTGATGTTTAGTGTATGGGCAGTACATTCCTACATTTTACTTCTTCTTTTTTCCAAAGCGTTTCAATTACTATCATAAAAAATTGAGTCTTGTTTGGCTTAGAGAAAGTAGATTATATAATCAGAAAAGGTGGTGGTTAAGATATGAATGGGGCATTACCTGTGCAACAATTGTAATGTCTAGAGCCAAACTCTCATATGGTATAACACTACAATTAGTAACATTCATATCATACTTGTCTACCTCCGCAAATAACTTGGCCAAAACCCCTTTTTGTTGTTCGCAATATAATCTCAAGAAGAGTGTTTTCCCAAATATCTTAATTTCAATTTCAGGAAGCGGAACGTCCATATTATTTAATTCATTGCTATTACCACCATTACCATTGGAGCCAATACCACCGTCACAATTGTCATCCACAGTGGAGGGAGTTTCGTTATCATCCACCCTTTTATCATCATCGACTATCAATTGAGATTTTTTAACTACTACCACGGACTCAACAGTTCTCTTTGCAGCTACATCTTCAAGAACCTTAACTTTTTCTTTAAGTTGCTTCAGATATTTAATCGCCTCTCCTAAAACATATGTTTTGTCCACCTGCGTTGTAAGACCAAAAGGTTTAACAAAAGATTAATCATTGTGTCCCAAAGTCCAGTTTATAGGAAAGTTTTATTTATATAAAACAAATCCAAAACTTTATCATGGCAGTCGTTAAACATAAAAGTAAACATAAAATAAAAAATCTAAAAATAATTCATTATTGTTTTTGTAAAGCTTTTAATAAGAAATTCATCGTAAGTAATAATAATTATGATTAAATGGGTCAAACATGTTATATAGTAATTTATTTATTCAAATAGGTTGGATAAGAGTTGAGTTTTTCCAACCCGTTTATTTTATGGGTTAGATTTAGCTTCATGCTTTTTACATACACCTTATTATGAAACAAAAACAAACTCAATCCAACTCATTAATCTGTTTGTCTATCGTACCAGGCAACCACCTAGTTGGTAATCTACCCACTAAAGATATACTGTACAAATAAATATTTGGAATGCAACTTGACAAAAGAAAATAATTTGTACTCTATTTGTAGTGGGTAGATATCCAATGACCGGAGAAATGAAGTCTTCTAACATATTATATATTTTTTAAGTCAAATTTCGTCACACTTTATTGTTTTAAAAGGTCAAAAAGCTGCACAAATTGTTTCTTACATAAATCACATATACTTGGACCAATATAAAAAATACGTTTTCTATTTTCTAAAATAAGATCTTCTGCCAAAAGATAATTATGAGATACGACATTGACGAAATGGTTAATTTCTACATAGCACTCAAATGGTTGAGTTGAAACGGAAACTTTTATATACGGGGAAACTTGAGGTGCCAATTAATTTTAAATTTCATTAGCACAGAAATGATTGGGATTTGGAAAACCAAAACGTACCGGAAGTAAGAAAATCTTAGGTACCAAAAAATTTATGTGCTTCATAGGTAAGAGTGCAACACCAAGAGGTTTAAAATTTGCACTATGATCACATTTATTTCATTCACAATATAAAAAGGGTGAGTTTCCCTAACCAATCAAAACTTTGTGCTTCGTGAGAGAGTTTGTTTGGTTAGGCCCAACCACCTGATTTGGAAGTGCACGACACAGTCGACACTTATCTAGGCTTTGGATTTGACACCCTGTTAGGTTGACCCGCAATGAAAAAGAATTTGAAACCGTATAATTAATGTGTAGCTGCTAGGTTTATTACCTCTCAAATTTCTGTTGTGGTCAAAGTAAGCAAGATTTAAGCCCATATTTTGGAAGTATGTTCAATAATTTCAAGAACTTACATCAAAGTAACTAGAAATAGTTGCTCGACCAATATCTGACTCCTGTTGAAAATTGTAAAAAACTTTTGATCCAACCAAGTGCAAGGTGCACAAGTCTGAAATTTTCATGTTTCTTATTGTTTTATTCATCACTAAAATCAAAGGCGGACCTATGTGGGGGCTTAGGCGGCATGTGCCCCCAATTTTTTTTTTAAAAAAAACTGTTTTATTTAAGCCTAGCCGTATTTTATTTTGAAATAAAAGAACTTCTGCGTCCTTCCTATCAAGCTATCACAAATTGGGGTTTGCTCTAGTATGATGTAGAAGGCAAAGTTTGAGGAAAGAAAAGAGTATACCTTCTTAAGGTCGGGAACAATAGCAGATAGAGAAATGAACATTTGGCTGAGTAATTCCCGTCTCCTCCTCTCAGCTATGATGTGATCTTGCACTTGGTTTGGCTGTCGTTTTCTCTTTGTACCACCGCTTGTTGCTTGCTTCCTAGTCCCTTCCTTATTCCTGCATTGTTGTATATCTTCTTGGACATTTGAGCTATGAATCTTATCATTATCCTTGATGTAATTGTTGTTGTTGTTGTTGTTGTTGTTGTTGTTGTTGTCATTCGGTATTTGAGGAACAATAAATTGTTCGATGACATCGCAGTCAAAATTAAAATGAGGAGAGGTGGTATGACTCTCACCGGAAAGAGTATAAGGGAAATCCTCACCAAGTGTAGCAGCAAGTTGCTCATCAAAAGATGCTTCTATAGTTTCACTTTGTTGAAATTGGTGGTAAGAGTTGTTGATTGAAGTTGGAATTGATAGATCTACGTCCATTTCCTACACCAAGTAAAAAGTAACTAACCAAGTAAATTACTCAACTGAAAAAAATTAGTCTTTATAAATAAATTAAAGATACATATAAATTAACAACAACCAATAGTGAAGCAATCAATAAAAACAGTCGATTAAACCAGCCAAATAAAGCAATAATCAATTACCAAACACCTTCTTCATCTCCTCACGGCTCACTTAGTTAGGCTGACCAACACCTAAGTTAGGTTAGTCAGACACAAATTAAATACTACTCCATCCGTCCCTAAATAGAGTTCTCATTTTTTTTGGGCACAGGTATTAACGAGAAATCATAAGTAGGACCTTAGTTGTATTAAACCAGAATTAAAAATTAAAGTTGGTACACTATTCATGAATTATTTATTGAGGAGAGAGAATATGGGGAAGTGGATAATATAATAAAGAAAATGAAAGCTAAATAATATTTTGATTGGTGGACGCATACCAAATAAGAAAATGGAAAATCTATTTGAGACAGACATAAATGTAAAAATGGGAACTCTATTTAGGAACGGAGAAAGTACATGTTATAAGTGATTTTTCATACCACCACCTTATTTAGAAAGTCACGTTTTGGAATGGGAAATTGTCTCAAATGCACAATTTTGACATTTAATACTTTAAGTTAGGTATTGATTAAAATTATAAAAATATATAATTTTGAAAGTACATATAAAAAATGCAAGTTAAAGTGAAACATGGACTTTCAAAAAGCTAGACTGACATGAAAAAAAAAAGTTAAGATAGTACAATACAATTATTAATAAGCTAGGTCAAAGAGCATTCCATAATTTGCACCCAAATAATATAAATTAATGACGTTTGTGTATGAATATATATATGTCCAAGTCCAACTTCCATAGCCCACAATTCTTTTTGTAACATCGATCCAACAGTTCTTACCTAAATTATACCTTTTATCTTCGTTTCTTTTTTCTAAAATTTAAGGTTTACTCCATAACCTTTTTTAAGAGCAAATAAACAGAAAAAATGAAAACGACACCATTTTCTGTGTGATTTAATTACTCATTTCTTTTATCATATGGAAAATCACTGTAAAGAAACCATATTCAGTATTCTACCAATGATAATTATAATAAAATTGCCAAAAAAAAATTACTTCATCTCATTAAAATTGTACTACTATGCTAATAAGAAAAACTAACAACATAATCAAGTACTTACTACATGTATGTGAGAGAATAGTCTTGCATTTAAATGATAAAGTTTCCACATTAGGCGTTAAAAACAGGCATATAGCAATACCAATATAAAAAGTTTATATAGGAGTATCAATTTTCCATGTATAGAATTCACTTTAAACTTTGTTTGAGTAGCAGTTAAGGATGGAAAAGGAGGGAGGAGGAATGAGAAGGAAAGGGAAAGGAAAAATGTGACCTTATATTTTCCTTTCAAATCTTTTCAATATTAGAAAGATTTGATTCATTAAGTTAAGGAAATAGAGCTTTCCATGTCCCTTTCCTTTCTTTCTGCTTTTACTTTGCAGTCTCAGTTTGCCTCCATTTCTCTCCATCCAATATCACTCTTAATTAATCGATCAATATTAAAAATGACTTCTAACTTCAACATTTGAACATGTCATGTTCGCTTACATAGAGAGAATGAAATCCCGAGAAGTAAAGCCAGCAAACAAATATATTATTGAAGGAATCATTTCAGTAAATGCACATAATAAACTATTTTTTAAAGCAAATTTGAAAATAGTAAATGAATTTCATCAAACTCACAAACAATAATAAGGCATGTCTAACAAGGCCGCAGTCCAAATAGCCACCCTTAAAGCCAAAATACTTTAATCTGGTATAGTTCTAGATGTCCAAGATGTAGTGTTCTTGTTCTGTTGAAATACATTCCCGTGATTTTTCTGATGGTCTAAAAATAAGTATTATGAATCTTGCGTACTTTATTTCTTTTTTTTTTGGAGAAATTGTGAGTTTGTGACTTGATCTTGAGCATAAGAGTTGAGTATTATATGGCAATCATCGAGGGATATTCAGAGCCGCGGACCGCGGCAAAAGAGCTGTTGGGCGCGGCAAGATCAGGCGCGACAAAGAAGAAGCTCGTCGCGAGCCGCTGGGGCTGCAGTAGAACCGCGGGGCACGAACAGATCAGTTGCTTTGGCTCCGCGAGCTGCTGGGCGAGGCTGCAGAGCCGCGGGCCGCGGCCAAATCAGTTTCGATCTGTCTTGTGGGCGTGCCGAACCGCTGGGTGCGACAAATGTCGATCTACAGCACGCAGCAGCGTGTGAGGGGTTTAAAAGCCCTAATTCTTATTTGTTTTTGCCTCCTTACTCATGTATTATTAGCCTACATATAAATACTCTTTATCTGGGTTAATTAGGGTTGATCATCACAAAACAAGAGAGAGAAAATAATAGAGAATTTCATAAAGAGAACTTTGGGAGATTCATAGAAGAGAGTATTCTAATGAATTTGCTTACCTATTGTAATCGTTGTTCCGCTTGAACCATAGCGAAAAGTTTATCCCTGCCCTGAGGACGTAGCTATCAAATTGATAGTGAACCTCGTTAATCTTTCGTGTTCTTTATTCGCTTTTCTCGTTTTATTGTTTGTTTATTCGAGTCCGTTGCAACAAACTTGGTATCAGAGCTTGAGATTAAAATCAGTGTAAGGGATCCGGGAAGATGAATACGATGAACTCGAAGATTGACAAGTTTACGGGGAGGAACAGTTTCGGGTTATGGCAGATAAAGATGCGTGCTTTATTAAAGCAACAAGGCATATGGAAACCTCTTGTCAAAAAGGATGACAAAAGCAAAGTTGCAGACGGCTCTAGTGAGGCCGAATTGGAGGCGATGGAGGAGAAGGTTCACTCCACGATTTTGCTATGTTTGGCAGACGTTGTTATCACGGAAGTTGCAGACGAAACGACTGCTGCGGATCAGTGGGAGAAGTTGGAGAGTCTCTACATGTCAAAGTTACTCACCAACAAGTTGCTTCTGAAGCAACGCTTGTTTACCTTGCTTATGCAAGAAGGTACGTCTCTAAGGGATCATCTAGATAAACTTAATACTATTTTACTTGATCTGCATAATATAGATGTTAAGATTGAGGATGAAGATGCTGCTTTATTTTGCTTGTTTCACTTCCAAATACATATGAAAACTTTGTCGAATCATTTGTTGTTGGGAGAGAGACTGTCCTAGAAGAGGTGAAGTCAGCACTTTTCACTAGGGAGTTGCACCAGAAGGCGGCAATGACAGACATTGGTGGAGATTCAGGGCTGGGCTATTAGTGGTAAACTCAGCTAAGGGGAAGGGTCCTAAGAAGAAGAAAAATTCTAAGGGTAAAGGGGTCAATCCTAGGAATGTCTGTCATATCTGTAAAGAACCTGGCCATTGGAAGCATCAATGTCCCAAGAATCCTAAAACTTTCAATGCTAACATTGCACAACAAGGTACGAAATATGACTCCAAGGAGGACTTAGCACTAGCCGTTGTTGATGTGTCTAGTCCGTCTGACCATTGGGTTCTAGATTTGGGGTGTTCTTATCATATGTGTCCTCATCGTGATTAGTTTACTTCTTATGAATCTTGTAAGGGTGGTAATGTTATTATAGGTAACGATGTTGCTTGTAAGGTTGTAGGGAGAGGTTCCATTAAGATAAGGACTGCTGAGGGTGAGGTTCGTAGATTGATGAATGTTAGGCATGTTCCAGAGTTAAGGAAAAATTTGATTTCTCTAGCTGTCTTAGATAAAGGAGGGTTTAATTTTTCTGGCTCGGATGGGGAACTATGTGTGTGGAAAGGTTCAAAGTTGGTGCTTAAGGGCGCCAAAGTGGGCACTTTGTATGTTGTGCAGGGTACTATTCTGACTGGTTCTGCAAATGTTGCATCTGCGAGTTTTGAGGAGGAGACAAAGTTGTGGCACAGACGACTTGGTCATATGGGTGAGCGTGGGATGCAAATATTATCCAAGATGAATCTTCTTGATGGCCACAAGGTGAAGAACCTTGAGTTTTATGAGCATTGTGTGTTGGGTAAGCAACACAGGGTTAAGTTTAGCAAGGGGATTCAAATAACTAAGACTACGCTGGATTATATTCACTCAGATTGCTGGGGGACCTGCTGGGGTAGAAGGTATAGGAGAATTCAGTTTCTTTGTGACTTTTATTGATGATTTCTCCAGGTACAGTTGGCTTTATTGTTTAAAGCACAAAGGAGAGACTTTTAAGACTTTTGTGCAATGGAAAGTCTTAGTGGAAAATCAGACAGGCAAGAAGATAAAGAGGCTACGTACAGATAATGGTCTTGAGTTTGTTAATGATGAATTCAATGAGTTTTGCAGGAAAGCAGGGATAATGAGACATTGCATTGTTAGGAAAACACCACAGCAGAATGGTGTTACAGAACGTTTGAATCAGACTTTGCTAGAGAGAGCTCGATGCATGCTCTCTAATGCATGGTTGACTAGAAAATACTGGAGTGAAGCCGTGAAAACGGCTTGCTACTTGATCAACCGTGGTCCACATATAGGTATTGACTGCAAGGTACCTTATGAGGTATGATCTTGGCCGAAACTGATGTGTAGAGGAGATGATTGGTTATGCATTACATGTAGCCGATGATATAGAGTCACTTGAACCAATGTCCTACAGGGAAGCAGTTTCTATTAACGAATCATCCAAGTGGTTAGTTTCTATGAGTGATGAGATGGAGTCTCTTCACAAGAATCAGACATGGGAACTCGTGAAGGTGCCACATGGTCGTAAGGGGGTGGGTTGCAAGTGGGAGTTCAAGAGGAAAGAGGGAATTTCAGAGGGTGACAATGTCAGATACAAGGACAGACTAGTTGCTAAAGGGTTCAGTCAACGGGAAGAGGTAGACTACAATGAGATTTTCTCACCTGTGGTACGTTATACTTCTATTAGAGTGTTATTAGCAATAGTCACACATTTTGATTTGGAACTTGAGTAGTTAGATGTGAAAACAACTTTCCTACATGGAGAGTTGGAGGAAGATATACTGATGAGTCAGCCAGAAGGGGTTCGTTGTTCTAGGGAAGGAGAACTTTGCTTGCAGACTGAAGAAGTCCTTGTATGGACTTAAGTAGTCACCTAGGCAGTGGTATAAAAGTTTTGACAGCTTCATGGTTGAGCAAGGATTTGACAGGAGTCCTTATGATTGTTGTGTTTATCATAGCAATGTGGATGACAGTGCTTATATTTATTTATTATTATATGTTGATGACATGCTTATTGCAGCGAAGAAGAAGTCAGACATAGTGAAATTGAAAAAGCTTATGAGTTCTGAGTTTGACATGAAAGACTTGGGAGCAGCAAGGAAGATTCTAGGCATGGAGATTTATAGGGATCGTGCTCGGAAGAAACTTTTCCTTTCTCAGAAAAGTTACATCTTGAAGGTACTCGACAGGTTTGGTATGAGTACTGCGAAATTTATTGATACTCCTTCGGCTGCTAATGCTCGTATTTATGTTGTTCTTTCTCCTCAATCTGATGAGGAGAAGGAGTACATGTCTAAGGTTTCGTATGCTAGTGTTGTTGGTAGTTTGATGTATGCTATGGTGTGCACCAGGCGAGATATAGCTTATGATGTTAGTGTTGTTAGTAGGTTTATAACCCAACTTGGGAAGGAACACTTGCAAGCTGTGAAGCTGATTTTCCGCTATTTGAATGGAACGGTATATGTGGTCTCAAATATGGGAATGATATTGAGTGTTTGGTGAACATATATTCTGATTCGGATTATGCTGCTGATATAGACACTAGAAGGTCAATGACTGGGTATGTATACACTCTAGGAGGGTACGTGATTAGTTGGAAGGCTACGTTGCAGTCTTCAGTGACTTTGTCTACTATGGAGGCTGAGTACATGGCTCTAATTGCTGCGGCAAAGGAGGGTATATGGTTACGTGGTTTGGTCAGTGATTTGGGTCTACATCATGATCGTGCGGCTGTGTATTGTGATAGCTTGAGTGCTATTTGTCTCGACAATGATCAGGTGCATCATGATAGAACTACACACATTGATGTGCGGTATCATTTTGTGAGAAGTGAGGAGAGGATAATGGTGAAGAAAGTTGGGACTGCTGATAACCCAGCTGATATGTTCACCAAGCCAGTTCTGGTTCGCAAGTTCAAACATTGCTTGGACTTGTTGAACGTTGATAGTCACATATAGCCCCTCTAGGAAGTTGTTGTGTCAAGGTGGACGCAATTCCGGCCCCGGGATAAAGAGGGCAAAACCCGACACCGGGTTAAAGTTGCAAGACTTAGGAGGGGTCGATATCTCGTGTATTGTTGAGAGTTATCGTGGTTATTCTTTCAAGGTGGAGTAATTGTAGAAAATGCAAGTCAAGGTGGAGATTTGTGAGTTTGTGACTTGATCTTGAGCATAGGAGTTGAGGATTATATGGCAATAGTCGAGGGAGATCGTCAGAGCCGCAGGTCGCGGCAAGATCAGACGCGATAAAGAAGGAGCTCGTCGCGAGCCGCTGGGCGCGGCAGCAGAACCGCGGGAGTGGCCAGATCAGGTGTGTTTGCTCCGCGAGCCGCGGGCCGCGGCCAGATCAGTTTCGATCTGTCTTGTGTGCGTGCCGAGCCGCTGGGCGAGGCAAATGTCGATATACAGCACGCAGCAGCGCGGGAGGGGTTTGCAAACGCTAATTCTTATTTCCTTTTGCCTCCTTACTCATGTATTATTAGCCTACATATAAATACTCTTTATCTGGGTTAATTAGGGTTGATCATCACAAAACAAGAGAGATAAAACAATAGGGAAGTTCATTGAGAGAACTTTGAGAGATTCATAGAATAGAGTATTCTAGTGAATTTGCTTGCCTATTGTAATCGTTGTTCCGCTTAAACCATAGTGAAAGAGTTTATCCCTGCCCTGAGGACGTAACTATCAAATTGATAGTGAATCTCATTAAATATTTCGTGTTCTTTATTCGCTTTTCTCGTTTTATTGTTTGTTTATTCGCTTCCGTTGCAACATAAATATTTTTCCCACTTCTATTAATAATTATCGGATAATCTTTTATTAATATGTAATAAGTGATTAACAATGTTTGAAGGTAAGTTAATGGAAGAATAGATCAGCACATTTTTTTGTTAAAATTTTCAACCTTCACAAGAGAAATGGCGAAAAATATTCAGAAACAACAAAGAAAATATAAATATATACTATATCGAGCAGCATTTTAGCAACAACAGAAATAAAGGCGAGAAAATACAATGTCATTAAAGATCTTACCAGTTGGGCTAGCCAAGCTTCCATGGTTGTCAATTTATCTTAACTCTTTAATTAACGTTCTTGTAGAGCTGTAATTGAAAACAATAACAACAACAGCTTTGAGGAGGGCGGCGGCAGTATTAGAAACTAGAAAGAAGTTTTTTTGAGAGAGAGAATATAAGAGAACTGAGAAGTTAATTGTGTAATGCTATATTTGGGTCTACTGAATCTGAGATGCCTTATTCTCAGCCTTGTTTATATATAGCCATTTAGTGAGTGAATGCATAGTGGTAAATTTTAGTGTTTTTAATCCTTGAAAAGTTGTGAATGTTCCAATATGTTGGTGGCGTTTCATTGATTATCGTCGAGTATTTTCACATTAACTCGACGATAATGGGATACAATAATGGGAGAATGTGACGACTGACGATATCAAAAAGGGGTCTGCTCGAAAGATCGCGTTTCATTGTGTTTCATGTTAATCAATATGTTAATCAATTTGTGTTTCGCATGTACTACCTGCTCCTCTCCTCTCTTACTTTTTTTTTTTTCCTGTGGGGTCCTATCTCTAATTACTATAAATATTATCGTTAATGATAGTAAGATTTATTTGATACAGTATCTACATTTATTGCTAAAAAGCCATACATTTATTTGAAACTAACGAATAATACACAATATAAAAAAGATTCCATAATCATTGAATAGATCTTGCGATGTGGAATATCTCTTGTATGGATCGCTGAAAAATGCAGTCATTTTAAAGACACGAGATAACCATTTGTTGTAGTAGCATGGATATCTTCCATCTGATTCTTTTAAGTGTATCGTAATGAAAGACTTATCTTCCGATCCCGTATAATTATTTGCTAATGTACCAATTTCACGGTAATTAAGAAAGAGGAAACAAACAACGACTCCACGATAGGGAGACTAAAGAACAACGACAAAAGATACTCCATCACAATGTAGAAGACAAACAAAAACGACAAATTACTCTCATAACAAATCAATTTATTTTATTGAACTTAAAAGAGAATAACTGAATTCAAGCGAAGGGAAAGGGTCGAAAATAAGACTAATTCCAGTCTCAAACGGCCAAAGAAAGAGCAAGCCCGGAAGGAGAGGGAGAGAGAGAAGAAAGATAACGGATAGGGTTCTCTAAAAATAATAATGC
Organism: Beta corolliflora; assembly: GCA_947648045.1. Taxonomy (NCBI): domain Eukaryota; kingdom Viridiplantae; phylum Streptophyta; class Magnoliopsida; order Caryophyllales; family Amaranthaceae; genus Beta; species Beta corolliflora. Next base: position 89,832 of record CANSZD010002496.1, on the reverse strand, counting down.
GCACTAGAAAAGCAGAATATCTAAGGAACTATGGCTATTGAATATAAGTTAAAAAATATGCATCCGGAATCACTACTATATTTATATAATTAGATTTATCTTTATATATACTTTTATAACATTATATTGTTAGTTTTTGTTAGCAAAATATATTGAGAATAGTTAACATTGAATGTTTATTGACCTTGAACATTATGCATGTCTTCTAAAAAGAAATGAAGGCAGTATGGATTTAGTAGTAAGTTGCACATTTTTGTTGTATATATGCAGTTCACAAATTAAATGATGATATCGAGTATTTAGCATGACACAAATCTTGTTATATCGGAGATTGAACTATTAATATATAGTGCCTTAAAATTGAATTTTACGTCCCGTTTCGATCCCAACAATAGATTATCTCGAAAATCAAAACTTTGTACAACTCAAGAGCATGGTCTAAATGGTTTAAATAGAATTTGATCTCAAGTCTTATAATCCTAAATTTTAGTAGTTAATTAACAGTTGACATTAAAATTCACTATACGGCTTAAACTTAGTCCTAGTCCTATCCAATGCAAACAAAATTTGGATTTCAATTTTCCAACCCAAATCCAAGAAGTAAACTTAGGCAGTATAAAATAATAACAATCGGCTAAAGTAATAATTTTTACCTACCTAGTAGTATATTGTGCATTTCACCACTGCGACTGATGTAGTATATTTTTAAATATTTTGCCAAGTCATCTTGAATGTTTAATATGAAAATTTTCAAGAAAAGCGAAAATTAATTGTAAAGATAATCAAAACCCTCTTTTTATTCACTTTTTTTTCGTTAAAAAATCATCTTAAAACATATTCCGCGAATAACTGTTGTCATTCGCAAATAGAATTTGATCTCAAGTCTTATAATCCTAAATTTTAGTAGTTAATTAACAGTTGACATTAGTAGTAAAAATTCGGTGTACGGCTTAGACTTAGTCCTAATCCTATCCAATCCGATCAAATTTTGGATTTCAATTTTTCAACCCAAATCCAAGAAGTAAACTTAGGTAGTATAAAATAATGACAATCGGGCTAAAGTAATGATTTTTACCTACCTAGTAGTATATGTGCATTTCACCAATACGACTGATGTAGTATATCTTTAAATATTTTGCCAAGTCATCTTGAAATATTTAATATGAAAAAATTCAAGAAAAGCAAAAATTTTATCGTAAAGATAATCAAAACCCTCTTTTCATTCACTTTTTTTTCTTTAAAAAATCTTCTAAAAACATATTCCGCGAATAACTGTTGTTATTCTCAAATAGAATTTGATCTCAAGTCTTATAATTTTAAATTTTAGTAGTTAATTAACTATTGACATTAGTAGTAAAAATCCGGTGTACGACTTACACTAGTACAGAATCAACGATCACTACTACAGAAATCACGATTTGCGTCTGATTATTTGCGTCGCACAGGAGAGCAACTGACGCAAAAGGATCATGTGCGTCGGATCCCGCAGAAACTCCGACGCACATAGCTTTGCAAAATTATATAAACATGTTTTGCGTCGCACGTACACCCGTAAACGACGCAACAAGGGCCCCTATGTGCGTCGGACCAGAGTTCCCTATGACGCAAATGCCGTACATTATATTTTATAAAATTGCATGCATGTCATCTGCGTCGGATGGTAAGGTGGTCCGACGCAGATAACCCTGCATGCCCAGGCCAGCCAAAGTTAATAGTAGTCATCTGCGTCGGACCATAGCCCCATCCGACGCAGATGACTCTCCCCAAACATTTGCCTATTTGCTTGCCCTATTTGCTGGCCTGGGCAAGCAAATTATCGTGCTATGAGTCATCTGCGTCGGACCATAGGCCCATCCGACGCAGATGAGTCTTATTAATATTTTTCGTATCCCGCCCATCAGTTGGGCCAAATTCACAAACACTCACTCACTCTTCTCTCTCTCTTGCACTCCTCTTGCCGTCGTGCCGTCGAATTCACACACTCACGTCGCGCCGCCGCCGCTCCGGCATCTCCCCTTGCCGGCGACGAGACGCCTCTTTCTCTCACTCACTCTCTCTCTCTTGCATTCCCTCTTTATCTCACTCACTCTCTCTCTCTCTTGCACGCCTCTTTCTCCGTCTTGAACGTCGTCGCCGCGCTCCCCGCTCGTCGCCGTCGCTGTTGTCGCGCCGCGACTCCCCGCTTCTTGCCCGTCGCGCCGCCGCTTGGGCGTCTCCCGTCTCCGGCAATGTATGTTTGATTTTTCAATTTTCTCGTCTTTATTTTTTTTACCAATTTACGTCTTTTTTTTTTTAAAAAATTTTTTTTCTTATTTTTGCTAGATTTTAATCAAGGAGTTTGTCATTGTATTAGTAGAGTGATTGTAGTTCGTAGTTTAAGATTGAATTTTAAGATTTAATTTAGGATGTTTGTAGTTTAATTTGTAGTTTGTAGTTTAAGATTTTAAGATTATATTTAGGATGTTTGTAGTTTGTAGTGCTCATGAATTTATATAGTTTGTAGTGCTCTAAAATACTCTTAATAATTCTACTTTAATCTTAATGTTGTTTCTTAATTTCTAATTTGTTAATGTCTTAATATTAGATAGTTGATGTTTATGAGTTATGACTTAATCGGTATTTAATTTGTGGATTGGTTAATGCTCTAATGCGGTTGCCATATCCCATCTTCTACTTGTCGGCTGGGTGCTCCAAGCTCACCTCGTTGTGCTTGTCTTCGCTGCTCCTTGAGAGCGAGAGGTATATATATTATAGCTTTTGCTTTATGTTTATTTGTTTTATTTGTCCCTATAATGTTGAATTATGTGATTGGGAAAGTATATGTGAATTGTTTGGTTATGTGATTGGGAAAGCATATGTTGAATTATGACCAAACTTATATGGACATACCTTAATGCGGTGGGGAGGGAAACCCGAGGAATGGATTGGTTTTTGCTTTGTTTAATTGCAATGTGTGCATCATTGGCCTAGATACCGTTCGAGGCTTACTCATTAGGAGTAAGTCTTGAATAGTCCCCCGGTTTGGGATCTGTCTTTGGGTTTCTTATCTCACTTAGGATGTGAATGAATGTTTGGTTTTCGATTCTAAGAAAGATCTAGCTCATTTCCCTAAGTGTTCTCTCGGGTACATATGTTGATAGTTTACCTACTATCTTCATCGTGTACTTGGAGAACTGTAGGGAAGTGCTTCGCTGGGATTTTTCTTAGAATTGAAAACCAAATGTTCATTCACTAGTGAGATGAGAAACTCAAGGATGGGTTAGGTTGGAGTGATAAGGACCCAAATGTTCATGACTCGCATTTGATGAGACACTTTGAATGATGTGATCGATTGTGTTCTTGTTTGGTGTCTATATAGTGTATAAATATGGATCGAAACTGGATGTATGGTAATCGGATTTCGGCGACATTTCTACAAGGGGTTGATGAATTTATCGAGTTGCGTTAGAACATCAGTGCGAGAATGGGTCAAATTTAGTCTTGTGTCCTTGTTGTGATTGCAATAACTCTAGGGGGTATCGTGATGTGGATCAAATTAAGGATCATTTGATTCGGCGTGGGTTTAAGAGCAACTATACGAGGTGGACATGGCATGGAGAGTTTTATGATCCAGGTATGAGCTCCACTAGCTTGTGTGATGATTTGCATGTTGATCACATTGATGTTGAGGTTGAGGTTGAGGTTGGGGTTGAGGTTGAGGTTGAGGTTGATATCGAAAAAGGAGATAATGATAATGAGAATGATAGGGTAGTTGATGAGAATGATAGGGTAGATGAGATGTTGCACAATTTGGAGGATGAAGGAACCGATCGTCCCCATATATATGATAGTATTTTAAGTGCAGCGGACAAACCTATGTATCCGAGGTGTAAGAATTTCAGTAAACTTTCTGGCATCCTCACATTGTTTAATATGAAATCGAAGTATAGTTGGACAGATAAAAGTCTAATTGAGTTGTTCAGTTTTTTACAAGAATTGCTACCTGAAGGGAATGAAATTCCCAACTCTACCTATGAGGCAAAGAAATTGTTGTGTCCATTAGGTATGGAGTATGAGAAGATACATGCATGTCCAAATGATTGTGTGCTGTATCGAAATGAGTACAAGGATTTGGGTGAGTGTCCAAGGTGTGGAGAGTCTCGGTACAAGATAAAAGAGGATGATGAGGGAGTGAGAAAGAAAGAAACTCCGGTGAAGGTTCTTTGGTATCTTCCAATCATTCCGAGATTTAGGCGTTTATTTTCGGATGAAAATAATGCTAAATTATTAAGGTGGCATGCGGACAAGAGGAAGAAAGATGGGATGCTTAGACATCCGGCCGATTCTCCGCAATGGAGAAATATCGACCGAAAGTTCCCAGGTTTTGGTAAAGAACCTCGAAATCTTAGGCTTGGACTTTGTACAGATGGGATGAACCCTTTTGGCACACTAGGTACCCAACATAGCACTTGGCCGGTTCTACTGACCATTTATAATCTGCCCCCCTGGTTATGTATGAAGCGTAAATTTATTCTGCTATCGCTTCTTATTTCGGGTCCTAAGCAACCCTAAAACGACATAGATGTGTATCTTGACCCACTCCTTCAAGATCTCGAAATTGTTGTGGGATGAAGGTGTTTCGATGTTCGATGCGTATACGAAAACTAACTTCACATTACTTGCCATGATATTTTACACGATTAATGATTTTCCGGCTTACGGGAATTTGTCTGGGTATACGGTTAAAGGAGCAAAGGCATGCCCTATTTGTGATGAGTATATGATTGATGAGCGGTTACATCATTGCGGGAAGAATGTGTACCTCCATTATCGTACATGGCTTCCTTTAGATCATCCAATTCGTAAGAAGAAAAAAGTTGTTCAACGGAAAAGTGGAGATGAGAGAAGCCCCTGTACCCTTGCGTGGTAATCAGGTTTCTAATCGGGTAAAAGATATTGAAACAGTGTTTGGCAAGCCCTTCAAAAGTGTCTCAAAGAACTTATATAAGAAAAGATCTAAGTTTTGGGACCTCCCATATTGGAAATTCTTAGAAGTCAGACATTGTCTTGATCTAATGCACATTGAGAAAAATGTTTGTGATGCCATTGTCGGAACATTGTTGAATATGTCCTAGGAAGACAAAGGATGGAGTTAAAGCTCGGAAAGACATGGCCGAAATGGGAAGACCGTAACTAGCACCTCGGGAGCGGGGACAACGCTATTATCTCGCCACCGGCTTGCTACACTTTGTCTAAGAAGGAGAAAACGAGTTTTTGTGAGTCTCTGCATAGGTTAAAGGTCCTCGCTTGGATACTCGTCAAATTTTCGAAACCTTGTCTCATCGAAGGACTTGAAACTCGTTGGTTTGAAATCTCATGATTGTCATATCTTGATGCAGCATTTATTACCTGTTGCAATACGAGGAATTTTGCCTTCCCAAGTGAGATACACGATTACAAAGTTGTGTTTCTTCTTCAGAACTATATCTAGTAAGGTGATTGATCCTAATACTCTAGATAAGTTGCAAGCTGATGTAATAGAGACGATGTGTCGATTTGAAATGTACTTCCCACCATCGTTCTTTGACATCATGCCTCATTTGATAATTCATCTTATCCGAGAAATTAAACTTTGTGGGCTCGTTTGTATGAGATATATGTGGCCTTTCGAAAGGCATATGGGTACTCTCAAGGGAAAAGTGATGAATCCAAGCCCGGACCGGAAGCAAGTATTGTCCAAAAGAACAATTGCGGAGGAAGTATCTGAATATGTAAGTCAGTATATAGCACGTGCACAAGCAATTGGATTGCCAAAATCTAGACATGAAGGAAGGCTTGCTGGTTGTGGTACCATTGGGAGAAAAAGATTGTGCCTTGAGGGAGAGTTGAAAAGAAAAGCAGAATTTTTGGTGTTAGAAAATCTAAAACAAGTTCATCCTTACTTAGATGAGCACAAGAAGATGCTTAGTGTTCAGTATCCATTGAAGAATGAACGTGAGTTGATGATTGAGCATAATCGGTCGTTCGTTGATTGGTTTAAAGAACGAGTTATGAACCAACTATCTGACCCAAAAAATGATGTATCAGATACGTTGAGATGGTTGGCATATGGGTCAAAGATGCAAGTTCTTTCCTATGAAGGGTATGACATCAATGGTTATTCATTTTACACTAACGACAAGATGACAAATCCACAATGCAAAACAAGTGGTGTTACGTTGGGAGCTTTGTCATCAGAGTACAAAAGTAGAAACGATAGAACCATTATTGAGAGAATGAAGTCTTACTACGGGTTCATTGAAGATATATTAGAAATTGACTATGTTGACTTCAAGATTCCGCTCTTTCAATGCAAGTGGTTTGATATTCGTCGTGGTGTAAAGAAGGATGAACATGACTTTTTTACATTAGTCAATTTCAACTAGGTTAGGGCATCATGAAGATTCTTTGATATTGGCATCACAAGCAAAACAAGTATTCTACATGGTTGACCCCAGGTGATTCAAAATGGTCTCGTTGTCATTGAAGGAAAAAGGAGAATACTTGGAATTGATGATGTACATGATGAAGAGGAATACGATAAGCAATTCAATGAAGTCATTGCTCCGTCAGTAGTAATTCCAAGTATATTAGGGGAAGATCTGGACACGAATTACATTCGTCGAGACCATAATGAGGGATTTTACGTTGTCAAAGAAAAAAGTGATTAATAGGTAACTAATGTAATATTCTACAATTATATATTTTATGCTTGGTTAAAATAATTTTCTATTATTTCATTGATGATTCTAACATGTCTTTATGCTTTATGGTTTCAGGTGTAGTGATGGAAGATCACATAATGCATGATGCATCCGATGATGATCGGCAGCCACGTTCTGAGACCGATATAACTGATGGAGGTAGTAGGAAGAAAAGAGTGAGCAAGCCTAGAGGTCCTACAAAAGGGATACGTTCCAAACCCGGGGTCCAAAGAGTACTTCAGTGGGATGATTGGATGCGTCCGATTGGGGATCATGTTGGTGCGTACAAGACACATTGCGGCGAAATCAGTAGAAGCAAAGTGTCTATCTTGTACGATAGTTGGGATGATGTTCCACAAGGCCTAAAAAATAGTTTATGGGAAGATGCTAAAGTAAGTAAACCTATGTATTTTTAAAATCCATTCTTTTAATTTTATTTGAATCATGTTTATTATACTAATCGTGTATAATTGGTTCATTTTATATATTGAAGAAAGAGTTTGGAATACAAGAGGATGAGACGAAGAAACGAGATGTGTTGACTACTTGTGATAAGCGGTGGAGAGATTTCAAGTCAAGATTAGTGAGTCGATGGATCACAAAAACGAGGTTGGGGCCTAACAATGATATGCAACCGTACGTGCTCTATCCTTTCATCACGAAAGGGATTTGGGACGAATTCGTGAAAAAGTGTAGCTCTAAGGAGTTTAAGGTATATAATATGTACGTTACAACTACATAATATGTTATAATCAAATTTTGTTTTTGTGAATATTAACTAGTTACTTGTTTTCATATTAGGCTAAAAGTGAAAGAGCAAGAAAGTCTCAGGCTGCCAACATTCATCCTCATTTTTTGGGTCAAAAGTCATATGCGGAGATGATTCCCGTTTGGAAAGACCAAGGGTATATCCCTAAATCCTCTACAAAGATCATCCGTTGACTCATCTACATCATCAATTATTTCCTCCTTCTTGGGATCGAACTTTGCCATGGCTTCTTGCTAGATCGAAAAAGATAAGGAAGGAAATCTTTTCTTCCCTAATGAAGAAACACAAAAGATAAAAGAGTCTATTGTAAGAATTCTTCAAATTTTATGATAAATTCTTGTCTAATTACTCGTATTCTAGAATTCTACTAATCATATGATTTTTTTGAATTTGATGCGGGATGATTGGAAAAGGAAAGAAAAGGAAGGAGAGTTTGTTCCGGGTCGGATGGATGATGTTCTATCCCGTGCTCTACGAGGAAAGACCGTCCCGGGCGTGTGTTAACAAATTGGGCGTAGCATTGGGATTACATCGGTTTGGGGAGATCCTGATCGGAGTAGTACTGCTCGAAAGGGTAGGGGCATGGATGATGAGAGGAGATGGAGGCGAGAGTGAGCCAAAGAGTTAGAGAACAGACGATGCAAGAGATGAACTCGAAGATTGATGCTATAGTTCAAGAAAGGTTGATGGCTTTTGCGGCGCAATTTGGTCTTCAAGCACCAAATAAAACAAATCCTCACACTCCAGTTGATCCTAGTAGCTGTCACTCGGGGGGCAATGATCCATTTGTGAACTTGCAGGTATATAGTTATTTTATATCTTCTACGATTATGATATTATGTTTGTAAAACACTTAATTAATGACATTGTGTTCTCATTGTATGTTAAGAGTCCGGTTCCATGTCGTTTGGCAATAGCGGATAACTCGGGACCGATCATTGTAGCTGAGGGTACCGTACAACCGCAAATGGAGTCATCATCACATCCTACGGCCGTGAGAGTGAGTGTTGATGATTTTTTTTTCAGACTACGCAGAAGCTCTAGTTCCACTACCTACTCCATACATCATCAAACTCAGTCAAGCCGAGGGTTCATTCATAGAATGGCCGAAAGAGTTGGTATTTTTAGTCTCAGATAATCAGGTAACTTATGTTTAATATTTTGATTTATATACTAAGAAATGTAAATATATATACTAAAAAATTTTGATTTATATATGCTAAATAATCTTCATTTTGTATACTAAGTAATCTTGATTTATATATGAAATAATCTATATACATATATAATATGAATTAAAAAGAAGTCAAATTGAATTAGGAACATATACTTAAAGACGGTGCGATGAAGAAGAAGAAGAAGAAGAAGAAGAAGAAGAAAATAGTTGGTAGTGATCCTTGCACCGATGAGTCTGCACATAGGCACGTAGATCCTTTTAATGACTTGACACTGGATGATATGGATGATAATATCAAGGAGATGCACCGAATATTTTGCGATAAACCCTCGATGAGCCTTTTCGATTGCAAGTTCGGAGGGGTACCGTCTTCAACTTTGATAGAGATTATATGATCATTCTCTCACGACAAGATGTTTTTCAACTTCTCACGGGAGCATGGATTAATGTATCCATTTTGCAAGTATTTATGATGTGAGATTTCTCAAACTCTAAACTAATTAACATTGCTATTTATAGGTATTGTTTCTCCTAACTATAAGTGTTTGGATCTTAGGTACTTGGCAGAGCAGTCTGAGGAGCATGGAGATAATAATATTGGTTTCATGTGTCCAAGTATGATTTCAGCGACCATGATACGCAATCACTTAGATGACGTGATCAACTACATGGCAAGTTCAATGAAAGCGAATCAATATATGCGTTACATCCTATGTCCGTATTTTGAAAAGTATGTTTTATTTCAACTAATCTTTACTTTGTTTTATATTTATGAACTTGTGGTTATATATATAAAACATCACATTGTGCTTCATGCCTTAGGGATCATTGGATTCTTCTTGTCATTTGTCTATCTAAGAGAACGGTATATATATTTGATTCGATGAAGAAAGATAGATCCTTAGCTATCAAGATACCGTTGAATACGTAAGTTCATAGTTGTTATACATGTTAATAAGTTTACATGCATTTTATGATATTTTAAATAATTTAAAAATGTTTATAGTAATTAATTGTTACAAAATCTCTATATTAGTGCATATACAAAATACACGCGGCTTGAAGGATCAAATAAAGGAACTAAATTGTCTTGGACATATATGCGGGTAAAATTCTTATGGTTTTGTATTTGATACTTTATAATTCTATTTAGGATTTTTTTTCCAATTCTAATATATATCTTAAATTTGGTGTAGTGTGCTCAACAATCGGGAGGAGTGGAATGCGGCTATTTCGTGATGAGATACATGTTTCTAATCATCCGCTACTACTATGAAGCAGAGAATTTGAATGAGGTATATGTATGTTGTAAATTCATTATTTAGACTTATAGAATTTTAAAGTATATTAACTAGTTTAATATATTTCTAGGCTTTTTCGTCAAGTCTTGAGCCATACTCCATACATGAGATCAACGAACTCAAACAACTTTTTGCGGAATACTTTGTACGGGTCGTTAACGCAGCGAGACTAAATTTGATGGTTAGTGTATGTATTTGTAGGTTAGCATAATATTTTGTTACTTGAACCTTGTTGGTTAATTGATTGCAACATTGGTTGCTTGAACCTTGTTGGTTGATTGATTGCAACATTGGTTGCTTGAACCTTGTTGGTTCATTGATTGCAACATTGGTTGCTTGATTGAGATGTACTGAAACAGGTTTTGGTTATATATATGCAAACATTTCCCAACGATTTCTTGGGTTGTCCAAATTACAAAGGAGACTCTGTCGAATTTTCTGCTCATAATTATTTACATAATGTTTGCTTAGTTTTGAAAAAAAAAAAAATAGTGAAAACAAAAACAAAAAAGCTGAAAAAAAAAAAATACCTCATACGCGTCGCATGCTGTGCCATATGCGACGCAGATGAAGCCTCATGTGCGTCGCATATGGCCTGCATGCGACGCAGATGGGTGTGTGCGCAGCAGAACTAACAAGACCTCATCTCCCGTTGCATGCAGGCCATATGCGACGCACATGAGGCTTCATCTGCGTCGCATATGGCACAGCATGCGACGTAGATGAGGCTGCTGGAGGGCTGTTGTGGGTGCATGGGGGGATGGACATCTGCGTCGCATGCTCGTTGTGTGCGCCGCAAATCTTCGTTTAATTGCGTCGTTTCGCGTCCGACGCAGATGGCTGTCTTTCATCTGCGACGAGGCCTGTGCCGTCGGACCAGGGTCCGACGCAAATGAGGGTCCCAGTTCCGACGTAAATTATCATTTCTCTACTAGTGGATTTGCGTCGGATGCGAGGCGCCCATTTGCGTCGGACATGGGTCCGACGGCACAGGTCTCGACGCAGATGACAGAGACATGATCTGCGTCGGATCAAGAAACGAAGCAGTTGAGGAACTATTTGCGTCGGACGGATCTCGAGGTGCGACGCACATGAGCCTCGCCCCAGCATACACAATGCATTGGCCTCTGCTATTTGTGTCGCATAATGAGCCACGTGCGACGCAGATGATCTATCATATGCGTCGCACATGGCTCAACACGCGACGCAAATGGCTGAGGCCAGCAGCCCAGAACTTACCATTTGCGTCGCACATTATGCCACATGCGACGCAAATGGTAGGTTTTTCTTAAAAAAAAATATTTCACCATTCTAAAAGCTGCAATTATATTTAAAAGCAATTCCACGAATTCCATCATTGAAATTGCAAACAATTCTATTATTATTCTGATTACAGTAGAATGAACTCAATTATACTAAAATACAAACAAATGGATGTTTTTTTACCAAAAAAAAAAATTAATTTCATGAAATAGAGAAAGAGTAACATATTAAAAAACATGAACAAAAATCTATAATGAAAAACTTATACAATTGTTCTGTAATAAAAAAAATGAACCGAAATCTAAAATGAAAAATTATACAAATCTTACAAAATAAAATGAATTAACCAAAAAAATCAAATCACTCGTACAACAAGTAGAGAAACATCCTAAAACAATCGAAATATAAAAGCTTGTCTGCAATTTCTTCTCTTTCTCCACCAGATCTGCAAATTCAATACATTTTAATTGAGTTGATAAACTGAAAAAATACCAGAAATTGATTTTTTGGCGGTTTAATTTTTTTTTTCAACAAAATACCATAAACTGAAAAAATACCTGACATGGGTATCCTCGGTTCTTACGCCGACGATCCAGAATAAGATGAAGAAATTTTCGTTCGGCGACAAAGTTTCTTGAGGAAGAAAAGATCTCTGCTTTTGTTCGAGCAATATGGTTTCTGCAGTTTCCGTTTTGTTCGAGCAATATGGTTTCTTCAGTTTCCGTTTTGTTCGAGCAAGGTGACCCTAAAACTTGAGTTTCGAATGACAAGAAGGGTATGGAGGCGAGAGAAACGTAGACCAAATTACAGCAAATTTGAGTTTCGAATGATAACGGGATGGAGGTGAGAGAGAGATTTCATAAGTGAGGGCGAGGGAGATGGAATTCGTTGCATGCGAAGGAGAAAGAGAAAAATAAGAACGGTAGTGGTTGATGATGAAGTTGTTGATGATGAACTGGTGGTATGAGAAAGAGAGAGAGGGAGAGAGGGATAGAGAGAGAAGAACGGCTGAAGCTAGATAAAGAAGTTAGGGTTTGAAATATAAGAATGAAGCGCGGGCCTTATCTGCATTTTTTGAGCCTTATCTGCGTCGCACATATAGCCCATGCGACGCAGATAAGCCCAACTCATAATTTCTGCATTTTTTGAGCTCGTGAAAGAGGAATTTGAGTGGAATCATCAGCGTCGCACCCTAATTATCATCCGACGCAGATGACTATCTGCGTCGCATGCTTGTTAAATACGACGCACATATTTCGTCTTTTGCGTCGATTCCCTGCTGCATGCGACGCAAATGAGTCTTCTGCGACGTTTGTCCTGTTGTGCGACGCAGATGGTGAGACGCAAATCGTCGTTTTTCTACTAGTGTTAGACTTATTAGTCCTATCCAATCCGAACAAAATTTGGATTTCTATTTTCCAACCCAAATGCAAGAAGTAAACTCAGGCAGTATAAAATAATAACAATCGGCTAAAGTAATGATTTTTACCTACCCAGTAGTATATGTGCATTTCACCAATACGGCTGATGTAGTATATTTTTAAATATTTTTTGCCAAGTCATCTTGAAATATTTAATATGAAAATTTTCAAGAAAAGCGAAAATTTATCGTAAAGATAATCAAGATCCTCATTTCATTCACTTTTTTTTCCTTTAAAAAATCTTCTTAAAACATATTCTGCGAATAACTGTTGTTATTCTCAAATGGTTGTCATAAGCAGAAAGTGTGCAGCTAAAAATTTCAACCAAGCTCAATACATCATGCAATACATAAAACACTTTGTTCGCCTTGATTCAATTATGAATTATATCAAACTCATTATTTCATACTTGCAATATACTCCTTCCTTCAAAATTCAAATGAAAATAATGTCTTAACACTTGTAACTGATCTTTGTGCTAGATAAGTAATCAATGTTCCATTGTCAAAAAAAAAAGTAATCAATGTATTCTGTCTCTCCTCATGTATTCGCTGTCCTTTTATTTTATTTTTAAAGAGAAATTTCATTAAATGAAGGTCAAACCGCATCTACAATAAGTATTAAAGAAAAAACAAGATCTAATCAGACAAGATCAAATTAAATTCATCTTCGAAAAACTATATTGAACCAGATCGAGCAATACAGCGCAACCCCCTTGTATTTGCTGAATCACGCAGCTATTGATGAGAAAATCTATCATTCTGACATAGTTAATTTGGGGAAGAAAATTCTTGATTTAACCATGTTGACCGCATCCGAATTTCCAATACTTCGATGTTGATGGTCTTGAACTTCAACCAATAGGAACAATCTCTCATACCAATTTTTAAACTTCCACGTGGAAGAGACTAAAACTAAACTCCAAACTCCCATAAGAGGAGAGAAAGAACCCAAAAATTGGGTAGAAAACTCTAGAGAGAATGGAAGATTATTAATAACAAAAACAATAAAACCTAGAAGAAAAAAGAAGAATTGAGGGCTTACCATCATCGAAAGGATGATGGCCGCCCCAAACTAGAAGAAAAGGATTAGGGTTTTTTTGGAGGAAGAGGAGAGAGGGGAGAGGAGGAGGCTAGGGTTTTTTAAAGTGATTTGTAAATTTCTCTCCGCTGTCCTTTTACTTAATTTGTCACGTAGCCAACTTAACTGTAAGTACACCTCAAAACAAAAAACTTATTTGTAATTATTTTCTGGCGCCGACGTGCGTTATTCACGTGAAATCGGGAATACTAAAATATAATATATAACTTATATATTGACGTAGGGCTGTGCAAAGACCAGGGTCGGACCGAAATCTACACTGGATCGGACCGGAATTTGGACCGGACCAAAAATTCCGGTCCGGTCCTCGATCCACAGAAAATCCCGATTATGGGATTTCGGTACGGTCCAAACCCGGAAAATTCCGGTCCGGACCGGTGGACCGGAATTTCTGCTTTTTTAGTATAAAAAAATGTATATGTTAAAAAAGTTTAAAAGGTAGAAAGTTAGAAAGTTAAAAACTTAATATTTATTATCTTTAGGAATATTGTTATTAAAATGATTAAATTTTAATGTATCTAATTTATAAATATGTTTAAATCAAATAAAAAAGATTTTGTTTAAAAAAAATATAGATTCCGGTCCAACAGGTCCAAAACCGGACCGGGCCGGAAAAATTCTGGTCCCGGTCCAAATTTTTTCCAGATTCTGGTCCAACGGTCCTGCCGGTTCCGGTCCGGTCCTGGACCAATGAACACCCCTAATTGACGTGCCTGAAATAGGATTCACGGAGATTGATTTCCAAACAGCGAGAAACGGCATAAAAAATAGGCAAACATGTCTTCCCATAAGTATTTTATGACCTTGGATTGGCGTCTCAGGCATCTCACAAAAGGTTACCAAAGTTAGTATAAGCTAGTATCAAAATTCAGTCAAATTAGTACCAAAATAGAATCGATACCAAAGTAACTATTACTTGGTACCAAAGTTAAAGTCATTGTGAAACCAATACCCAAGTAACTCTTATTTGGTACTAAAGTGTAGTTACACTTTGATACCAATTTGACTGAGTTTTGGTACCAACTTATACTTTACTTTGGTGCCTATTACTTTGGTAACCTTTGTGAGATGCTATTTTGGCATCTCACTATGAGTTACCAACACTCGAATTTTATTCCTTTCCTCTTTAGCAAGTTGATTTATTTAAATTTTTTCACTATTTATATAATTCATACCAAACTTTGATTTTACTACTATATAAAAGAGTGGGTCTTGGGTGTAACATTTTACACTATAACTTATTGTATAACAATATCTCACATGTGTGAACAAATATAACTGATGTATGTTATTATAAAACTCTTTTATGTTATTATTGGCGTGTTTCATATTATTTTGGAGCTATTTCATGTCATTTTTAATTTTGTTACATGTCATTTATTAAATTTCTCCATGTCATTATTGACATGTTTTATATCATTATTACCGACTTCTATGTTATTTTTCAGTAAACTTGTATCATTTTCCCCTATTTCATTATTATTTCTCAGCACTTTATATACCTTATCATTACACAAACTGATAATCCCTTTGTATTCTTTTATTTTCTCACTTGGAATCTTGACACTATTCATAATTAGAGAGAATGTTCTGAAAAAAATTCAATATATAAGGAAAAATATAGTCATGTATAGGATCTTGTTTGAATCGTCTCACTGAATACTTTATTAATATTTAATCATTATAATTTTCACTAATATACAATGAAATATAATTTCCCTTACACATAATTTTCCAAAAACCTCTCATACAAAAACCTAAGCTAGCGACAAGAAATATTTTCAACATCTTACTCTAATCCTTCCTTTGCCAGAAAATTTGGTATAGCATTAGATTCCGTTGATTTGTAAACAATTTTCAGATTTTTCCATGAGTGTTTTGGCACGACGAATCGAATTCTACTCAAATTACTTTCCAAGGCCCACCACTCGTTGCATTACACCATTCTACTGCATATATAGATTCAAACTCAATAGTAATATTACCATTTATTAGCCAGTCGCGCTTTGAAGATAAGAAAATACCCTTGTGTATGACATAAACTTTATGATCTGTTTGGGAACTAGTATTTCATTTAAAATTCTGGAATTGGAAGAATTGAGCTGTTTGGCAACTTAAATAATTTGGAAATGGATTTTATCCAAGTCCGAGACACACTGATTCACCGTTCATCTACAAGAATATAAATTACACTTTATAATCTGTCATTTCAAATTCCCATTATTGGCATTCTCTCTTTAGTCTCGTGTCTCCTAGCTCTCCTCCCTCTGCTCTTGTCTCTCCTTTTTCAGCCACCTCATTGTTTCGGGCAAATTTCACACTAAGGCTAATTTGCTTGGATAGGGGGTTGACAATTAACTTGCAATACTTGGCAAAAATAAATGAGCGAAATATAGTGCAAAAATAAAGAAATAACACAAGGCAATTTTACGTGGAAAACCCTCTAAATTGAGAGAAAACCACGGGGGAATCGGTGTTCCGCCAATCCACTATCAATTTGCAGTACAAGTACACTGGTTTTGCCTGATTGGCAAGATGAACGAGCAACTCAGGCTAGAGAGAAAGAGAGATGGCAAATTAAGAATACGAAAGAAAAATGATGGAGAGAGAGAGAGTGATTGAGCTAAAGTGTTGGTGTGATGAGATGATATGATTAAACGCTACATAAATGAGCTATTTATAGTGTAATGCTATGTTGTCGTTGGAGGATGTAACCACTTTCCCACTAGTAAGCTTTAGATCCTCTTTTCTAGGGATTCCCCCATATCTTTGCTAAGTTGTTGCAACCTCCTTGTTGGTCTTCCCCATGATGCTACTGACTTCCTTCTTCTTAGGAAGGTCAAAATCAACCTCCTGCCACATCAGCAATCCATGCTTCCATCTTCAAACCAACCACTTGCTGCCACCTGTACACATATGCTGCCACTATATTGCTGCCACGTGGACTGGAATTTTACCCCATAACAATAGCCCCTAATTTCCTAATTTGGATGAAGCAAATGATGACGAATTAGGAAATTCTGCTCCGGAATGTTGCTAAGTGGCGTGCGAGATTGTTGCAAGATGCATGTCAAGATGACGTTTTTCAAATTCCTTATGTGACAATTTGAAAGTGAATATGCCTCAACATTTTGCCATTTGTACGTATTTGCTAGAAGCACTTTGTATATGCTATTTGTTTACTAGAAGCATTTTGTATATGCTTCTCGTATGTTGCTTGTTGGAAGCAATTGGTATATGTTTATATGTTTATTTGAAATTTGCTTTTGTTTTGCTTGTCATTTCGCTTGAAATGACGCGTTTTATTTATATCATGCACGCATGTTGTAGCAAACTAAAACGTCGACCCGTTTTGAAGTTGCTTTTCGTACTCATTTGTTTTGTAATTTGCGTAGGCATTTTCCCTTCCTTTTTAAAGGGCATACCAATCGTTGTTTGCACATGTTTTGTGACCGTACGAAATTGCCATTAGATATTGCTTTGTAACAGGGCGAAATTGCCATTGTTTTGTAATTGGGCGAAATTGCCATTGGATAAGAATCTGGCAAAACAAATTTAGTTAAAGGATTGGCTATTCGCTTGCATAAATATATAAATGAAAGTAAAAGACAGAAATAACATGTTACTCTTTTTGCCTATGAATACTTGATTTGCTACAGGAAGATGCCTTATTTGATTTGCCATGGGAAGATGCCTATTGAGTTTGCCACGAGAAGATGCTTATTGAGTTTCCATCTTGCTGATTATTTCTTGCTGGGATCTGCCTATGAAGTTGTTCGGAAAGTTGCCTAGGAAGTTGCTTGGAAAGTTGCCTGGAAAGTTGCCTAGGTAGTTGCTCCCTTTCTGGTGTCAAAATCTTCCTCAAACCGAATTTACGCAAGAGCTTTGACTTGGGCATCTTCAAACGTCGGACAAGGGTATTTTGTCAGTTCCTTGAACAAATCTGATTCTACGAGCAAACCTCTTCGGAAGGCCTCAATGGCTGTAGGAGCATCGCATCTTGGGATAGAGACTTTCTCGCAGTTGAATCTGTTGAGATAGTCTCTTAGCGGTTCGCCATACCTTTGGACAACTTGGTAAAAGTCGCTGGTTTGCTTCTCAAGGCGTCTGCTACTGGCAAATTGGAGGTTGAACATGTCCACCAAACCTGCAAAACTAGAAATAGCACCATTAGGTAGATTAATGAACCATTGAAGGGTGGGACCTAATAAAGTCGACCCAAATCCCTTGCACATGCAAGCTTCGCGCATCTCGCGGGGTATTGGAATAATAATCATCCTCTGTTAATATATCGCAACATGCTCACTGGGATCTACCGTTCCATCATATAGCTTCATGGCAGGGACGGCGAAACGCTTCGGAATTTCGACTAGGGCAATGGCATCTGCAAGTGGCGAATCTTCATAGCTAGTTAGGGCAGCTTTCTCGACGGGCCTCGGGACTCCTGGGATCTTGATGATCATTTCTTCAACCTGCCTGAGACGTTCATACAATGGATTTGCAGTTGCATTTGCAGGTATGACATTTTGCACATTTTGTCTGGCCAAGTTGCCTGCATCGTTTGCTTGTTGTTGACATCTTGCCTCTGATCCTGGCACGGGTCCAAGATGGGCTCCTTGACTTGGCGGATTGTCAGATCTGACATCTTCATTGACTGGAATGAGCCCTTCCGTTTCATGAGAAAGTTGCATCCGAGAGTTGGACACAATTGATGCCATGGACAACATTTGGGTGCGGATTGCATCGATTTTTCTTTCAAATTGTATGCCTTGGACAACAATTTCTTCCCTGAGGGAGTTTTTCATGTCATCAATGGCACCCATGATTTGCGACATAGCCCCCTGATTTGGCACCTCGGAAGCAGTGTTGGGAGTTACTGGGGTCCCGGCTTCGTTGTTGATTTCGGCCATAATGCTTGGCAAGTTGATGAGATTTGCGATTTTGGCAAGATTGCTTTTTAATTATCATCCCCACGGTGGGCGCCAAATTATTTCGGGCAAATTTCACACTAAGGCTAATTTGCTTGGAGAGGGGGTTGACAATTAACTTGTAATACTTGGCAAAATAAATGAGTGAAATATAATGCAAAAATAAAGAAATAACACAAGGCAATTTTACGTGGAAACCCTCTAAATGGGGAGAAAACCACGGGGGAATCGGTGTTCCGCTAATCCACTATCAATTTGCAGTACAAGTACACTGGTTTTGCCTGATTGGCAAGATGGACGAGCAACTCAGGCTAGAGAGAAAGAGAGATGGCAAATTAAAAATACGAAAGAAAAATGATGGAGAGAGAGAGTGATTGAGCTAAAGTGTTGGTGTGATGAGATGATATGATTAAACGCTACATAAATGAGCTATTTATAGTGTAATGCTATGTTGTCGTTGGAGGATGTAACCACTTCCCCACTAGTAAGCTTTAGATCCTCTTTTCTAGGGATTCCCCTATATCTTTGCTAAGTTGTTGCAACCTCCTTGCTGGTCTTCCCCATGATGCTACTGACTTCCTTCTTCTTAGGAAGGTCAAAACCAACCTCCTGCCACATCAGCAATCCATGCTTCCATCTTCAAACCAATCGCTTGCTGCCACCTGTACACATATGCTGCCACTATATATATTGCTGCCACGTGGACTGGAATTTTACCCCATAACACTCATCATGACATTTCTTTTTCTCACAAACTAATAGAAGTAATCAGAATTATGTTTAATACTTGCTATTACTTTTTCTCACAATCGGCACGACAATCATAAATTTTGGAATGCCGACGGTGGTGATTCATCCAAACTCCAAGAATCTAAGTCTACAACATCAGCAATGGTGATGTTCAATATTAGATTTGAATTCAAGGATTTGAAATTCTTGGTCTTTTCCTAACACTTAATTTGGACTATAATTTCATCAATTCAAATTATGGATTTGAATTCAAGGAATTCAAATGAAATATAAATACCTAAACACTAACTTAGCTTCATTTGATCTCCATAAATGAGATGGGATACGAGAATTAACACATGAAGTTTGAACTGTGATTTTTAAGGAAACCCCCAATACCCACCTTACTTGTGCTAAGCTTGACCAAAGTATCAGTATTCCATTTGAAGCAATTATGCGATGGCGCACACCATAGGAAGATGGGTTTAAATGTTGGACTTTTCTAGAAACACAATTTTATGAATTTTTTTCTTGTAAAATCTTACCATAAAACTTCGTGGCTAGGGCTAATATCTAACTGCATCCATGTTAGAGTGAAGTTTCTTCTGATATCACATTGGCTTACACTTTTGCCCTTGGGAATTCTCTTTGGACCACAACCTATATGTTTTATCGAAGCAAATAGCTCCATAAAATCATACTTCCTCCGTTGTTTTTTTGACAACGTGGAAAACGTACAAACAAAACAGAAGACAAACCAAATAACTAAACTAATGATAAGTAAAAGGAAAGGTTGAGTTTACGCACATCTTCGCTAAATCATGAACTAGTGCCACCTCCCCGTTTGCTTACCTTACGAACAAGCACACTGTAATACCCCTCATGATTGCTTTAAAGGGATTTAGCAGGCTACTCATTCCAACAAGATGCATCTTTCTTTTAGGGAGCTCATTTCCTTAGTTACTCCACAGTTAAGCGTGCTTGGCTGGGAATAGTCCAGGGATGGGTGACCTCTTGGGAAGTTTCTCAGGGTGCGCATGAGTGAGGACAAAATATGCCGGAAGAACTTGTGTTGGTTATTGAGGACAGTTGTTGGCCCTGGATGCGCATTGGTGACAATATACTCGACTCCGTATGGGTCGGGGTGTTACAGCACCATTGGAGAGATTTAGCAATATGTGAAATATCACTCAGAGTGTGGTAAATGAATACTCCCTCCGTCCCAGAATACTCTTTACACTTTCCTTTTTCATCTGTCCCAGAATACTCTTTACACTTCTATTTTTGGATATGACCCACTATTATTTTAATCTTTCTACCTTTTAAACATTGGCCCACACTCTCTCTCCTCCAAATAAAATAATATCACTCCTATTACATACCAACTCTAACCATGGCCCACATTCTCTCTCCTTAAAATAAAATAATACTACTTTTACTAACTACTAACTCCTATCACATCTACTTTTTAATAAAAAAACAATTGATAACGAAACAGCAACTTATCATCTAAAACTACGTGCCTTGATAAGTGTCAAGAGTATTCTGGGACGGAGGGAGTATGTCCTTATGAGTTGGCGAAGCTAGCAGCTGAACAAGAAGTTCTGAATCTGTATATATCAAAACCTTGGAAAGCGAAGTAGATTGAACCCAAAGAAGCGTGAGAAGACACGCCTTAGCCTCAACTTGGAGCGCTGAAGAAGCATACAAACCTTGACCCTGCGAAGAGGAAGTATTTGCCTGGCTGAAAGTGGCAACCCAAGCTGCACCTGCCATGCATGTTTTCTTATCCCAAGCTCCATCAATTCTAATGATAACCTCTGGGTGTAGCATGAGGAAAAAGTCCAAAATGTGCGTTTACAAAACCTGGGGGAAGGCAATTACTGAGATGATGTTGATTGGAAAGATCCTCAACCTGCAGAAACACCGCATATTGTTTATTACCTTCCTCTCTATGACGCTGCAGGCCCTCCAGTGAAGCACGAGTGTCTGAAAACCTGTTTATTGCGAGTCTTCCAGATAACCCATAGTAAACCACCAAAATATGGAATGAGAGTGCCATGAACACCTTCCTTCTTTGTAAAAAGAAGAATATAGTGAGATAACCAATCTGTAAACAATAGTGGTGATGTTGAAGTAATAGTTGGGTCAAGATCCACTAGTTGCCAAACGCCAAGCTGCCAACGCAAGAGGGCAATTTTTGAAGAGATGTTGACAATCCTCCCCATAGACTGTCTAGACTCCATTCTGAGGATTGTTTTGAATTCCAGTTGATGCTCCGGAAGTACATTCGGTCTAAACTTGATAAAAGACTTATGAAGATTCAACATCTGGCCTGATATGGAGCAGAAACGTTCAATCATATGTTTAAGGTTGATACAAGCCTCATTTGAAACGCGAAAAAAAAATAAAGAATCATCCGCGAAAAAAAGGTGTGAGATGACTGGTCCTTGTCGTCTAACTTTAATGCCTTGGAAGTTATTAATGTCAACAACCAGAGTTGTCATACGAGAGAAAATATCCATCCAAAAAAGAAACAAGTAAGGAGACAAGGGGTCTCCATGTCTCAACCCACATTGGGGCACAAATTGTCTCGTTGCTGCTCCATTTATGAGTATCCGATAATAAACTATTGTCATACACTGCTGAACTAGTCGAACCCAGTGCGCCGGGAAACCATAAGTTGTTAAGATTTTTGCAATAAAAAGCCAGCTGACACGATCATAAGCTTTATTCATATCAAGCTTGAGGGCTGCTAGGTAGCGAGAACCCGATCTTTGTTTGTTGATGACATGTAATAGTTCATGAGAAATTAGGATGTTATCGTCCATCTGACGTCCCATAACAAAAGCATTTTGGTAATTTTCAATGAGCTGAGGCATGAGAGGCTGCATTCTCTTAACCATACACTTGGAAATACA
>CANSZD010002496.1:0-62500 GCA_947648045.1 Beta corolliflora | reverse complement strand
GGTCACTGGGATTGGCCCTGTTGCGGGTTCCTAATCTCGCTGTTACTTTGTTGCCCCACTCGTGAAATCAGCCCTCTCCTCCCACGCCTTTCATCAGAGTTCTGGCGATCGCCATCCACCAGCAGAAGAATTTCGCTACAGTTATCTATCAACTCATCCCTCCAGATCGAGCAGTTTTATCTTAGTTTAAGTTATTTATGTCTTTGTAATTGTTATGTAAGAGAGAGTATAGCTCAGTTTAGTTTCTTTGTGTTTGTTTGGTTGTATTAGCGTAAGGTTGTACTTCCGCTTTTAATTAATGCACATTTTCCCCGTTGTCAAAAAAAAAAAAAGTTTTTAGATTTTCAATTAGAACGCTTTTTGAGCATTTGGTATAATAATTATTATTATAGTGTTATTAATGAGTTGTTGTGAACATAAAACTCAAAACCTGCTACTTTTGTTCGATAAAGATGATTCTTATTACCATAAATACAAGAGAATCGATGAAAAGGTGGATCTTTTATGACTTTTTGAGTACGATAGAAAGTTATAAAACATACATGTGATTTGATAAAACAAAGGATCCATTTGGTAGGGTAAGGGATGTTTTCATAAAATGAAATAAAGCCAAATATGGGTAAATGTAATGGTCCAAAATGGAAAGCTAAAAGATGTTTGTGGAATGAAGGAAGTATGTAAAAAAAACCTAGAATAATCTCAAGATGAAAAGCGTGGTAAAGTTTGAGCAAAAGGAGTATACCTTTTTAAGACCAGGAACAATGGCAGAAAGAAAAATGAACATTTGGCCGAGGATTTCCCGGCGCTTTCTCTCGGCTATGATGTGATATTGAACTTGAGTTGGTTGTCGTTTTCTCTTCGTACCACCATTCACTCCTTGCTTATTTGTTTCTTCCTTATTCTTCAATTTTCTCTTTTCTTGGACATTTAAGCTCACACTATTATCGTTATTATCGTTACTATTATTATTATTGTTGTTGTTGTTGTCGTCGTTGTCGTCATCGTTAGAAATATGAGGAGGTATGAATTCTTCGATAAAATCCCAATCGAAATCCAATTGAGGAGAGTTATCGGTGTTGCTCTCCATATAGAGAGAGGGAAAATCTTCGTCAAGTGTAGTAGTAAGTTGTTCATCAAACAATCCTTCCATTGTTTCACTTTGGTGAGTTTGGTGGTAAGGGATGCAAATTATAGTTGGAATGGCTGTATCTACTTCCATATCCTGGATGAAGTGAGAAAATAAGATAATTACTCAATGAAATGAAACCAATAAACATAAAGATCTATTAGTTTGATTTAATTTGAATATAATAAAAATCTATTTGGCTTACAAAGGCATGCTATACAAAGCTAATAAGTTTTCCATTAGTAACAAATATAGGAATGTCATTTGAGACTTATATTTTTCAATATAGATTTTTGTTACAGGTGCAATCAAGTATAAATGTGTTTTTATATATATTATTTCCATGTAACGTTATCATTTTTTTATTGGGGTAAAAGTAACAAATATTCTAGATGAGAAGTAAATATTTTTTTTTGGTGCTATGAGAAGTATATATATATATATATATATATATATATATATATATATATATATATATATATATATATATATATATATATATATATATATATATATATATATATATATATATATATATTCTTATGATTTTACTTTTGGGGAACACATTGTCAACACATTGTCATGATTAAATGACATTAAAAAGTTATCAAAAGGTTAGGTGTAGGGTATGTTCGTTTCAACTTATCTGAACTTATTAGACATTGTCCTTATTTGAACTTATTTATTTTTATTTGAACTTAGTAGATCTTCTTTTGTGAATGGTGTTAAACCTTATTTTTTTATCATGTTTGTTGAACTGAAGTTATTTGAACTTATTAGACTTTATAAGTACGTTTTTATTAAACTTTATCTAAAGTAACTTTTTCATTTAGGACAAAAAATAAGGTAAACATAATGCATCCTTATAAGTTATAACATCACATATACTAAGTGATACATTTAACAAAAATTTACTCACTTTTTTTTTATTTTCTGTTTTGGAACATGATGCCCGGCATAATTTTTGTTTTATTACTATTTACTCACATCTATCCTACTTTGTAGTAGTAATTGTTTCCCTCCCCTTAACCCTACCTTTTGGCTTTTCCATTTCTCCCACCAACTTCTCCTATATTTCTTAGTTCTTGTGAAAAATAAAAATGAGTAAAGTTTTCAGAAATCCACGAATTAATATAACAATTACAAGTTGATTAATTTGGTTATAAATATGATAAGACAGTTTTTCATTTCTTTCATTTAACTTGATGCTTGGATGTTCACTTAATCATATTCCTGAAAAAAAAAAATGACGAGATAGTCAGCACTCATCAGCAGCCAGGATGAACCTCAACCTCAGTCATGTGATTACAAGTTCCAATAAAATGACTGGTTTTAAGGCTTAAGCACATGTCTATTTAATGCTTCGCTACAGCCTACGCCCTACAGTTTACCACTAGAAATCTTTATTTGTCGATAATAATCGCTAGAATCCAGGTTTTTAACTTGGTCCGTTTATTAAAGTTGTTTATAACTACAAATGGGTGCCCGTAAAATGGAAAGTAAATATTACTAAATCTAAATATTTACTTTCTTTGTTTTAGAAAAATCTAAACAATTTCCTGTTTTATTTATCTCAAATTAGTAGACACTTTCAGTTTTTACCATGATTCCACAATTATATATTAGTTCTATTATACCTCTTTGGCCCACATTTTATCTCTATCAATAAAAAATACCGAACTTTTTCTCCCTTTCGATAAAAAACCCACCAACTCATACCATAACTAATTTTTAATAAAATAACATTTGACGGAAGTCTAATAATGGGGAACAACCCGAGCCGACGGCCCAGCGCCCCTTTCTCGATGGGCCCCACCTCTTTGAAAAAATATGGCAAAAAAAATTATTAAAAAAAGTTTTAGAGATTGTGTTTTTCTTTTAAGTAAACTCTACTCTTCTTCAACCTTTTTCTCTTAGGCTATGTTTAGTTCACCTGAAACTTTCTAATCTGAACTTATCTGATCTGATCTGATCTGATCTGATCTGATCTGATCTGATCTGAACTTATCTTTTAAAAAACATATTATTACTAATATTATTATTACTTTGTATTTCATTACTAGTATTACTATTACTATCATTTTATTACTATGCACAACTTTCAATAATAATAATAATAATAATAATAATAATAATAATATAATAATAATAATAATAATAATTTTATAATAATAATAATATAAATAATATTATAATAATAATAACAATAATAATAATAATAATAATAATAATAATAATTATTATTATTATTATTATTATTATTATTATTATTATTATTATTATAGCATAATTATTTTTTTTTTCAAAAAGAGCACATTAGTATATGAACACACAATTAAAAATAAAAGACTAAGGACTCTTGGGTCCAATGGTATGGCTTCTTACCTCCCACATGGGAGACCAAGGTTCAAATCTTGGTGGAAGCATATATTTCAATATTGTTGTGGGTGGGGAAAGGGGGTTGGGGCTTGTTGGGTCTTTAGGTGAGTGACCATGTGCGAGGGCAGCCCAGAGAAAATTCATCTTACCACGAGATTTCCGAAAGGGGCCCAAAAAAATTAAAAATAAAAGAACACTCATGTTCAAGGTCCGTTAATAATAAGAATTTAGCTAGTAATTAAAAGAACATATAATGATATTAAAAAAAAGAACACATTTTAAAAATAAAATATAGATGTTATTTTTATATTGATGACATGTTTGGATTTAACTAACAACATGTTCTTTGTTATATCAATAAATTGTTCTTTTTTATTATAAATAAATCTATAAATATATATAATCATATGATCTTGAACAAAATGGTTAAATATTCTTCTTATATCGTTGTCTTGTTCTATATAAACTTTGTTTTTAAAGATAAGTTGAAATCCTTTGTAGGGGAAATTTTGAACGTGATGACAACACCATTAGGTTATCCCATGCTACTCATGTTTTATATAAACTAGTAATATATAATTTATATTATTCTACCAAAATTGTTTTAAAAAATAAACATCATATACTATTGTCATGTTCGTTATATGTACAACATCAAAAAGAACATCACATATCAAAATTATTAATTAGAATAAATATAAAAAAGAACACTTACAAATGCCAAAAGAACATTCTTCTTCTTGAACACAAATAGCTTCAAATAGTGATATCAATGACATTTATAATAATAGCAACAATTACTAATAATTACCAATACTAATAATTAATAAGTACAACAACGACAATAATAATAATCTTTTTGAACAAATGTACTAGTAAATAGTAATTTTAATAGTAATAGTAATTGTATAAAGTAATATTAATAATAATAATAATAACAACAACAATAATAATAATTATTACGATAACAATAATAGCATTAGTAATACTAATAATCATAATAATCATGATAAAGATAATAATATAATAATAAGTTTTAAAATATAAGCATAATCTGAACTTATCTGATCTGATCTGAACTTATCTGATTTGATCTGAACTTATCTGATTTGATCTGAACTTATTTTTTCTGATCTGATCTGGTCTGACCTGACCTGATCTGATCTGAAATAAGCAAAAATAAGGTGAACTGAACATAGCCTTAATCTATTTACTTCCCAACTTTTCCTCTCCCAATTCTCATAGCTATAACTTATAATATTTTTAATGTTAATAATTTTTTCCTATTTATTCTTTCTAGTTAAACCCACAATCATGCCAACAATATTTATGTTGTCCTCTCCCTTTTCTCCCATCTCAAGTTCTTCTGGTGGTCGGCGTTCTGGTACGATGGACGGAAAAAAGTTCCGACAATTTAAATTAGTTTCCAACAATATATATAAGAGGCAAAAATTCCAATAATATCAAGCGTAAATTTCGGCAAATACGTTTCCGTTGTTTAGGGGCCCGTTTTTTAGTTTTCGCTCAGGGCCCCGAAAATGTCCGAGACGGCACTGACATTTGAAAGCTGCACTACAATTTATAATCACCTTAAACTAATACGTGTCTCAATGAGTATTCAGATTTTTCTTGGATAATGGGAATAAGCATAAACTATTGATTGATTAAGAGAAAAAGTTAGTATAAGGTCCCACATTAAATAAGTATAAAGAGACACCAACAACAACAACAACAACAACAACAACAATGATGATGATGATGGTGTTTTTATAACAACAAAATTAATTATAGGGTTTGAATTGAAATGGTAAAACTGAACTGAACTTAGGTGGACTAAATTGAAATTGTAAGCTAAAAAAACGAAGTCTTAGCAGAAGAACCAACATTACATGAGTTGAGTGAGTGGCCTAAAGTAAGTTTTTCATATAAGAACACGGGAAAAATATTTGAGTATTGATCAAAATAATACACTAGACAATTATTTAAGGAGTATTTTCACAATTTTCTATTAATTACAATGCTTTGACTTGTAACATTTGACAATTTGATCTTAATATATTTAAATATTTATTAGAAGAATTTCGACAAAGTTGATAGTTGATACATCTGTGACTTTTTAATTGCGACCAAGTAGGTTGTTGGCACACACAACTAGGAACGAAAGTGGTGAGAAAAAGTGGAGAGATGATACACATACACTCGGTGTATGTGGGCCACACATACACTGGATGTATGTGTTACTACTAAAATGTATACTGTTACTAAAAAAAATTACAAACTTACAATCGTTTGAACTTGTTTTGTTATTCAGCGATATTTGAATTTACATAATACATTTACGATTGAAATACTATATTTCGAATTGAATTTTATTACATGGTAGGGATGAAAATATAACATTATTTTTCTACGAACAAATTAAATAATTGAAAACAACAGGAAAATTTAGTAGAAATCAATAGTAGAAAAAAGGTGAAGATAAATAAGATGAAACTAATATATGAATAATCTGAAGAAAAAAATTACAATTTTTTCTTTTAAGGATTCATACAAATCTAAACAAAGAAAATTTTATAAAACAGATTTTTTTAAACAAAGATAAAGAACAAATTATTAAAAACAAAATTATCTGTCGAAACATTATAAGTTTGTAATATTTTTAGTAATAATAAACATTTTAGTAGTAACACATACACAAGGTATAAATTTTAGTAGTAATACATACACCCAGTGTATGTGTGGCCCACATACACCCAGTGTATGTGTAGCGTTTGCGGAAAAAGTGGGAGCCAGGAAAGAAAATGTAGGTTGGTATTATAGATAGTTTTGCTGAAGTTAGTGCATATGGTTTGGTCGACATTTTCAATTAAGGTAAGTGTAAAAAGTATCATAAAACCAAAAATTATTTGGTTAATATACATTCAGATAATTCTGCATTTTACTTCTTTTATTTTTTTTAATTATCTACACACTTTCTTGTTTATAACACAATATTTCTGTAGAAGATATACATAGTAGTATATCTTAGTCAATATATTATAGTTAGTGTAATCCCTTGATTTACTCCTTGATTTACTTTCCCTCCTCTCTTTCTCACGTACTAAATTTGGTGGCTTCTCACCCAACAAGCCAAAACCCAACATCCTAGTACACTAATGATCACCCTCTTTACTTAAAAAAAAATTAAAAAAAATAATGATCTCCCTCTTTTTTTGTTCCCTTTTCAACAAAAAAAAATCTGAAAACTTACTTTCCTTTCTCCTCGACAAGAGCACGCTCTACTTGTCATGTTTGTTGCCGCTCCAACTCACGCTGGAGCTCCGACACCTCCTCCTATGGTGCCACCCACATCTTCGGTGTTCGCTACCTCCTATACGGCTCTACTTTTGTTCAAGACTGGTCTCTCGTCCCGGTCGTCCGTCTTGCGGGGGCGTGTAGAAGATATACATAGTATATCTTAGTCAATATATTGTAGTTAGTGCATGTAATCCCTTGATTTACTCCTTGATTTACTCATTTAGGTTGATAGTCAATCCCTAACTATTAGCTAATGTACTTAGACAAATACTCTAATGTATTTAGACGTATTATATTGATAGAGTTTGTGAGAAAGCTTAGAGAGAATGGTGGAAAGCTTAAATTATATTGATGTAATTGTATGTGTATATATAGTACATGGTAAGCAATATAATACGTCTAAATACATTAGAGTATTTGTCTAAGTACATTAGCTAATAGTTAGGGATTGACTATCAACCTAAATGAATAAATCAAGGAGTAAATCAAGGGATTACACTAACTACAATATATTGACTAAGATATACTATGTATATCTTCTACAATTTCTACTTCCTCCGTAACGAAAAAAGTGCGACAAACTTGGTGGGCACGGACTCCTATAGACTCTAGAGAATTTGGTAAGTGAAGATTAGGAGATGTATTAGGGGAAAAGGAGGAGAGAGAATATTACATAATCAAACACTACTTTCATCACCGATCACCGCACCAACCACCACCTTCACCGACAACCACACTAACCACCACCGTCACTAGCGTCCACCCCAACCAACCACCGCCTTCACCACCACTCATCGCCTTCACACAAACTACCACCAACAACCCCTATTATAATTTTTGAAATTGAAGGATTAGAAATATATTAGTAATATATAAATACTATCTAGTTTTTAAAGTTCCACAAATCTAAATTAGATACAGTGAAGAAGGTAGAAGAAAAATAAACTCCTTATAAAATAGATGAGGGATAAGGAAAATTAGCTTGTAGTGATATACTCCCTCCGTCCCTCAATCGACTCCTATTTCTAATTAACTTTATCAATCTTAGCTAATAGTACACTTATTGAATTATTCCGAGCATCAACCTCCTTTAAAGTTACAAAACTATACTAATGATACATGGAGCGTACAATTTTACATTTATGCTTCAAGAATTACATCTTGTTCACTATTTGTAGGTTAATAAAATTTTCAAATTTTCAATTAAACAAAACTTATCTGACCTGCAAAGCTACAACAGATATGAAAAGTGGAGTTAGATTAAGAAAAAGATGAAATTAATAATAATGCACATAAAGGTAATTAGAGAAATAAGTTAATGAAATGACTAAATGAGGACTATTACAATTCCACACTTCCAAGTTCCAACCCTTAGTCAATAAATGAAAATATAAAGACACAACCCCCGCACTCCCCAAATCCTTAATCCTTAATCCTTATCCTTAATCCTTATCCTTAATCCTTAACCTTTTAAAAGTGGGAAGTTTGGCTACTGTAGCTTAAGAATAGTGCACTGACTATTTTACCCCTCTAACATTTTACAATTACTGTTCTGCCCTTAAATTACCTCTTGCCCTTCTGTCGCCATCCCATCCCAGAGCAACGATTTTTGTTTCTCCTGGTTTTCCTCCAAGCCATCCATCTCCTCCTTTTCTCTCTCCTGTTTCTTTTCTCTTTCCTTCTCTTCTTCTCACCCCTCTCATTTTAGCATTTTTTTAAAGCTTGAACATCAGGTTCAAATTCTGATGGATTGAGCAACAACAGCAACATTTAAGGTTTGGTTCATTTCAGCTAGCAATAGCACCATCAACAACAGCAAAAACAACATCAGAGACGGGTGAGGGGTTTAATTGATTGCCTTTTTATGTTTCAGTTTTCGAATTTGACCTTTTTTTTAGTGGCATGCAGTATGAATGCCTCGGTCATGGTTGAGTTCGGTTGAGTTCGAAGGTGGAACTGACCCACTTGAGGTAATTTTATACTCGAACTCCTTCAATTCTGATTATAGAATATAGATATAGCTGGTTTTTAAAAGATTTTGAGGTTTATTTTGGGTTGTTTTATTGATACTCAATGTCTTGTTGATCCAATTTTTTCCGCTGAGATGTGGTGGTTACATTTTTTGAATATTTGTGATTTAATTTCTTTTTTGCAAATTTCAGTGTACCTCTTTGAGTACGTGCAACTAATTCTAATATAAAATCAGCTATACTCTAATGTCTTGCATAGTTGCATCCCTGAGTCCCCAAACTTGTCTAAAGACTAAACCTCTAATGGTGGAGTCTTTTCACCAAGAGCACGTTCGTAATTATATTCGGTAGTTAGGTTAATACAGAAATTAGTACTACAGTCAAGTTCATGTCAAATAGAGTCAAGTTAGTATTTGTTGGGTTAATTGTTAAGTGGTCATATATTGCAGATGTCCTGGGCATTGTATTGTTCGTTGAAGCCACACGAACAATAACCACATCATATGGCATTGCACATCAAGTCCGCAAAATTGTGATAACTAATCACAGGTTTGTATGAATTTCACACAGCTTAGACTGCTTGCACAATCTAACTCTTCACTAAATCTGCCACTTTGAATTTTAATTTAAACCAGCACTGAACAGCCGTTGACCATATCAGCTTGGGATAACCTCACAGGAACATAATGTAACTTGCTCAAGTCATGGGCAGGACCTTCCCTAATCGTTGGATTCACGTCTCTTAAACCATCTAATCACAAAGGTAATGGAACCGTTACAATTCCCCTGTATAAAAGTCGATACATAGCACATCCATGGCTGCTAGACTATATAGAAAATGCAAACTATTTTAATATGTCGAAAAATTCTTAAACATCAATGCAATATAGAAAGTGCATATAACTATATTAGTATGTTCAAGAATCCACAGCCTAGATCACTATGTCTCTGGATCAGTTAATGATTCTTAACACAATTTAGGAGCACACTTAGTCTAAAATTCCCAGATTTAATAGTATTAGATAATATAGAATATACTTCTTCACTAAGTCTAAAGTTAGTAATTCCTTGCAAAATCATGAAACCTTAATTTACCAGTATATATAGTATATATAGTATTCCTGAGACAAGTAACACTTCACAGCCTAATACCACAAATCATACATTCATATTTAATATACTTCTTTGCTAATAGTGCCTCTATGCATTTGCTTTGTTCAATTCAGTTTTTTCAAAGTGTAATTAGGATTTCCCGATACATATGTTGCAGGATTTTCTCTGGCAACAAGCATGGCTACCGTATTTCATCGGAACCCCCTCCGAGAGCAAGCGAGATGCACCTGCGAACATGGTTTGCACAAACTAAATACCCTTCCCGGCCTTTCAATTACTGTTTTCAACCAATGCTTGAATACCACCTAATCCCATCCTTGGCGCTTTCACAGGGCTGCTCAGAAGCGTATCATGATATCTGATCGTATGATGCGCATAGCTGAAGTTAGGAATCCATCTGAGCGAATGCAAATCGTTACAATAGACACCATAAAGAAGAAAAAGGTTAGATTGCCACATTTGTAGCATACTATTTAGTGCAGTTCCCCTCAAAAAAAAATAAAATTTAGTGCAGTTAAACAACCAAGGGAACGTTCCATAGTTTAGTGCAATTGTAACCCAATTCTTTTCACCAGGCATAGCAAAACCACTAACACATCTGTATTTTTCCTGTCCAAATTCCAGGCAGAAAACACCCTCCAAAAAGAGAAGCACTGGATCAAGGTAACGATCCCTGATCGTTCGAAATTGTTTCATATGTTGGGTGCAACAACTGTGGCAAGCGCACTGAGGAGGATTGCGGTGTGTCTTACACTTGCATTTTGCTCAAAAGAAACATGTCTTGCAGCTCCCAAGTAAATACGAGCACACTTAACTATAAACAAGTACGTATACAATCCTTTCCTAATATTTACCCTCCATATGCATCAGGATTACCTTCAAGTTTGATGCCTTTGATGAAACTGAAGGAATGACATGACGTTCGCAGCCTTCACCCAAGAATGTGAAACCCTTTTCAAACTCTCAGCAGCAGAAATCCATGCCCAAATTATAGATGTAAGCCCATACAACTTATTCTTTCATTAGGCAAGCATGATAGGCAAGGCACTATGCATTCAAACAAATAAAGCTACATGATGTGTTGAAGAATATTATTGGTTTGATCAAATTTATTACAAATTCTTGGTCTGATCAAATTTATTACAAATTTTTTTCATCTTTTTATGATTGGTTTCAATAGGATCATGATTAAGTTAGTATAATTAGTACTTCTGAACAACATAGACAACTTTCGATGTTTGGTGGCGATTTTAATGATTTACATGTGGCCTTTTAGAAGCTTCGACATATTAGTCTCTTAACTTTGGTTTCATTCTAATTTTGTGTTTTCTACTCTTGCTTTTATTAAACTAAAACTATGACCAGTGCTTTTCTTCTGTTCTTGATTTAATTAAACTGAAATTTTTACCAGTGCTTTTCTTCTTGATCCAGTGCTTTTCCATTCTTTAAACAAGCCCCTTTTGGCCCCCAACAATTCCCAAGCCCATGTGCATATTAATAGAAACACCATCATCTAAAAAGAACCAAAACCCCCATTCCACTTACAAACACAATTAAACAAGATTAATTGCTTCATTGCCGGGAACATTCAACTTTGAAGCCATCGCAAGAGGCCTAAGCACAAACTACATCCTGCTGCAAATTGGTCCGTCAACTTCGCTTGCGAGGAGCAAGATTTTGAGTCGGGTCCCAAAAACAATTACTGAATTAGCTGGTCACTTTGTGCAACATACCCCTTCTGGATTTCGGTGGGCTTCTAATAGGAACACCAACCTTTTGTGCTAGCTGTAGAAAAAAACAAGTTTCGTGATCCTGTGCGACACCTCTGCTATATGCCATGTATTAGTTTTTTAAAAAGTCTGCAAAAGTCAAGGTCTAGGCTCTCTGTTAAGGATCAACTGTAGCCTAAATTTTTGCCCTTGGTTTTGTCCAAACTATCTAGCGGAGCACCAACAAAAAAACAGATGCCTTGTAATGAATCTAAATAGCCTATGTTATGCTATCAAATTAATTAGTCTATGTGATTAGTTCCGTGGCTCTTATTACCACCTATTCCGAACCATTTGCAAAAAATGCTACTGTACTAATTACATCCAACAAATTGCGAATATAACAATAACGCCATTGTGGGGTGCCGCGCGCGTAGGCGCGCGGTGCAACAACTAGTTATTTAAAAAAGTAGTAGATAAAGAGAGAATAGTGTCATCTTCCACTTTTTTTTTAACTAAAGGTTAAATAAATGAAAAGGTAATCTGACCTTGATTCATGCAACATGATACTTCCATGATATGCCTAATTTGACCTTGATTCAAAATCATCCTAATATACCTATTTCTATTTTATCCAACTGATTACAAAACCGTTCAATGATTCATTTGTAAAAGTTTAAATAAATTGCTAAATGTAGTGGAATGGATTGTTAAAACTTAAAAATACTAAATAAATATGAACTTCTGCTTGCTATCTCCATCATCATTTATTCATCGGTTTTTTCACCATATACCCCTGACTATTTTTTTTTTGCACCGTATACCCTTTCAACTTTCCAAATTCACCATATACCCCTCATGTTTCAAAAAATACATCAACATGCCCTTTTGACTAACGGAAGGCTAACGTCGTTAGTCATTAACCCCTAATCCCCCCTTTAACCCTAATTAACTACCCTAAACCTATGCCAAACACTAGCCCTAATCCCTAATCTAATACTCCACCCCTTACCCCACCCACTCCCCACCCCTTACCCCAGAAGCCCACCCACTCCCCTCTTACCCCACCACCCGAAGCCCACCCCCATTCCCCCCCACCCCCGAAGCCCCGCCTCCCCACTCCGCGCAGCCCCTCCTCCACCCCCTCCCCACCACCCCCGAAGCCCCTCTCCCCACTCCCCGCGAGCCCCCTCCCCCACCCCCTCGCATCTCCCGACTCAATTTCCCCTCCCCGTAAACTCCCTGAGAAGAACAAAAAACGCATGAAGGGGGGGTTCGATTTTCGCGCATCCGGGTTGCCGTGGGCGGGGGGGGGGGCTCGATTTTCGCGCATCCGGGTTGTTGTGGTGGGGAGGGGGGGTTCACGACAGGGGAAGGGGCGGGGACCTGCGCTCGCGCAGCAGGGAAGGGAGGGAGGGGTTCGAGCAAGGGAAGGGGAGGGGGAGGGGGTTCGCACAAAGCGGGAGGGGAGGGGGTCGAGGGGGGTCACGGGGGGGGGGAGGGTGGTGGTGGTGACGAGGGAAAGGGGGAGGGAGGGGGTCAGTGGGTTAAGGGAGGGGTGGTGGTGGTGAAGTGGTTAAGGGGAGGGGGTGGTGGTGACGGGTGAAGGGGAAGGGAGAGGGGGGTTAGTGGGTTAAGGGGAGGGTGGTGGTGGTGAAGGGTTAAGGGGAGGGGTGGTGGTGGTGACGAGTGAAGGGGAAGGGGGAGGGGGTCAGTGGGTTAAGGGGAGGGGTGGTGGTGGTGAAGGGTTAAGGGGGAGGGTGGTGGTGGTGACGGGTGAAGGGGAAGGGGGAGGGGGTTAGTGGGTTAAGGGGAGGGGTGGTGGTGGTGACGGGTGAAGGGGGGGGATCGGCGGGGGAAGGGGACTGGTGGTGGTGGTGACGGGGTGGTGGTGATGGTGATGGGGTGGTGGTGACTGGAGTGGTGGTGCGGTGGAGGGGGTGTTTAGGGTTTGGGCCCAAATTAGTGGTTAGGGTTAGGGCCCAAGTTAGTGGTTAGGGTTAGGGCCCAAGTTAGTGTATTAAATTAGGGTTAGGGTTAGAATTAGGGTTTGAATTAGGTTAGTTAATTAGGGTTAGGGGAGGATTAGGGCCTAATGACTAACGGAAGTCTAACACCGTTAGTCAAAAGGGCATGTTGATGTATTTTTTGAAACGTGAGGGGTATATGGTGAATTTGGAAAGTTGAAAGGGTATACGGTGCAAAAAAAATTAGTCAGGGGTGTATGGTGAAAAAACCGTTTATTCATTCATCCAGAAAAATGAAGGAAGAGAAAAAGGAGAGAATTTTTTATTGGAAATAGATGATAAGCTAAAGAGTCATAAATATTAAGTTGTTAGCTGCCTACAACATTAAGAGGGAAAATAATTAACCTAAACATGCCACATGGATAGTTTTGGGGGGAAAAAATGGAGGCAATGCCTTATGAATTAGTAATAGTTATTATAGATGACTCACGTGAATAACGTTTAACGTTGCATTGTTCACGTTTGTATTATACTACTCCCTCCGTCCCAAAATATAGTTCTCATTTCCCTTTTTTCACGGTAATTTATGCAAGTAGAATCTAAGAGGGATAATAAAGATTTTTTGTTCATTTAAATAAATGTTGTATGGGAAATGATGATTTTAGGAGAGAGAATGGAGAATAATTGGTGAAAGAGCACTAATTGTAACACTTGGGTTGAATAAACAAAGCAAAAAAAAAATTCAAGAAGCAAATAAATGATGGGACACGGTTTTTCTAGACAAATTACGGAAAAATGTAGAACTAAATATGGAAATGGGAACTATATTTTGGGACACTCAAAATGGAAATGGGAACAATATTTTGGGACGGGGGGAGTATAATATACCAAATACGCAGATTTGGTTTCACACAGAAAAGAACGACATCAAAGACACGCATATCTGTACCCTTTTTGGGCATTTGTAATGTAAAAGAGTTTAGATTAGAGTAACGGAGTAACCCTTGAGTAGTCCTTATAAATTTTAGTCTACATACTCTACAAAAACTTTTTTTTTTTTTAAAAGTTAGTCCCAAAATCGATGATTATTATTCAGTGAAAATCTAATGCAACTTGAGCCTGACTTCTTGTTCTTGGTGAAAGAGGTAAGACTCGAGAGATCTAAATGACTAAATGCATGTACCATAAAGACAAATAAAAATTAGGATTATTAACTAAAAACACAAATTCTTGAAGAAGACCGTCTGACTTTAGTATTAACGTGAAATCAACTAATGTCATGCTAACAGTGGATTTATACTTAAACGTTTGGACCTATTAGTTATGCTAGAAAAACCATCACATTTCCCCTCGATTTTTTTTCTCTCTCCTCTGCCAACCCTCATCTCTCTCTCCTATATATGCTCCTCTCCTCTACCAACTCTCATTTCTCTCTCCTCTACCCCTGCCGTTTCTCTCTCCTCTACACTGCCATTTGCCTCTTCTCCACTCAACTTCCATTTCTCTCTAAAGCTTATATCTCTTTATTTTCTTTTCGAACATTTGAAACTTTCAACTAACGTTCTTTTTCGCGTCTTCTTCAATCTTGATAATGAGAATCTGGTGATGCTTAGTTTAGTTTCTCCCGCTTAAACAACAACATTGTTGCATCAAAGCTAAGTAAGTATATTTCTTAATTCCCCTAAAAAAGAGAGTGTATTCTTTAATTCTTAAAGTTCATTGTTTCCCTCTGTCAATGGTCTAAACTCTAATGTATCTCTTATTATGAGTTATGGTTTTATGTAGATAGTTACAGTTTTCATCGTAATATATGTTATGGGTAAGTAGTTATGGTTTTATGGTAATTAGTTAACATCTCCAAGTAAATAGTTGTGGTTTTGTGTAAATAGTTATATTTGTAAGGTTAATAGTTATGGTTTTTACTTATTAGTAATTATTTGCATGTTATTAGTTATATTTTTCATGTTATTAGTTTTTTTTTTTGACGGGATGTTATTAGTTATAGTTATGGTTATGGGTAAATGGTTATATCTCTAAGGTTTTAATAGTTATGGTTTTTAGTTATTAGTAATTGTTTGCACGTTATTAGTTATAGTTTTCGAGATAGAATATGGTCTTGGGTGGATACTAAATAGTTATGGTAACACTTGTCATTTGTTATGTTATTTGTTATCGTTTTAGATTGTTAGTTATAAGTTTAGATAAAAGGTTATTGTTTTGGGCTATGATTATGGTGGTTTGGTTGATGTTATGGTTTTGGGTTGATAATAATTGTTTATTGGTTATTAGTTATTAGTTTTAATAACTTATTAGTTAACATATTTTCATTAAAAGTTATTCTGTAAAAATAGTTGCATATTTTGCAATTAGTTAATATTTTTTATAGTTTAGTTAAATTGCATTGCTAAACCATAATCAAACACGTGTGAATCATCGCGTCTCATATTGGTCTTAATGTGAGATGATTGCTTCATGTCTTACTTTTTCAGTTTTTTAGGTTTTTGAGATTTGAGAAAGTTGTATTTATTTAGTTACCTTATTTATCTAATGTTGTACGCTGTTGAGCCGCTAATGGTCATTTTACACAGTTTTTTTTGTTTAATTTTTTTAAAACTACTTTTGTTAAAAAAAAATTTGGGGGGGTCTTGTATCACTCAGGATCCCACATGGGTCCGTCTAGGGGTGTTTATCAAAAACCGAAAAATCGGTCCAAATGGGTGGTAACTATACCGGTAAAAAAGTCTTAACGGTACGGTTTCCGAACAGGTAAAAGTAACGGTTAAACGGTACGGTTACAGTTATGATTTTTTAGTGAACGGTTAACCGAAATATTCTTTTCCTCTATTTAATTATTGTGAAGCATTTTCCAACAACTACATTAATTCTAATATTTGTTACTAAGTAACAACAATTAGAGGAAATATGTGATTATTTGGAAACTTAAGTACTAATTTAAACACTACAATTAGGAAATGGAGTAAATTCTTAATGTTGTTATGTTTTCCAATGGATTTATTATCCACTTTATAATATATTTTATATTAGAGTATATATATAGTATTAAAGTTGATGTACAAAAGAATAGAAAATATATATTTACATTAATTATAAGTAAAATATAATAGTATAACTTAAATAACGGTTAATAGTTAACCGAAAAACCGTATCGAAAAACGATTAACCGCTAAAGCGGTAACCGGTCTAAACGGTTAAGGTAATGGTTCACAAAAAGAGCGAACCGGAATTTTTGGTTACCGAACCGAAATATTATTTCGGAATGGTTAACTACCCATGAACACCCTTAGATCCGTCTTGAGTGGAAATAGGATACAATTTAAAGAAAGGAGAGAGTATGTATATCACCTTCGTTCCGGGAACACTAGCTCATAATTCAACGATGATGAGATGTTTGACCTACTCCTCACTTTCATAAGAATGCAATATTCAACGATGATGAGAATGCAATATTCTTCACATGAATAATGCAATTAGTATTACCTGCCTTCGATGTGCATTATTCACGTGAAGAATATAGCATTACTCGCGTGAAATAGTGAAATACTATCCTATTACAATTTCGAGACATGGAGATTTGGTTTGACACAGGAAAAATGGCATTATAGACACCGAAGACACAATAGCAGATAGCTGTCTACCTAATTTTTTTTTTTTATCTTTAAAGGGTACGTAAGATAAATCTCTCCGTCAAAAAAGAAAAAGAAATAAAGAGTAATAAGATAGATCTCACCAAGAGAATAACGTATGGGAATCATCACCTTGGAGATCCACGGACTACGAGGGAGCTACTTATAAGTTATAACTCATGTATCTTGGGATATTAATAAACTCCATCTTTTTTTACCCCGGATCTAGTGAACATTGTCAAAGGTATTACGCTACCTTCTCACCTTATGGTTGATACTCCCGTTTGGGGTCCCACCTCAAACTGTCTTTTCTCTGTTAAAACAGCCACCTGGCTGGCCCATAATCTACCAAACTCCGCCCCATGGCCTTTTAAATGGATCTGGCGATTTGATCTTCCGCCAAAGCTGCTTATTTTTCTATGGCAAATATGTCACCATAATCTATCCATTCGTCAAATCCTGCATGCTCGTCAAATCATCCCCCTTGATCACTGTCCCTTATGTAACAATGCTGCTGAATCTTTGGACCATTTATTCCTCTACTGTCCCAACTCCAGCTCCCTTTGGCAGCTTCCACAAGTCCGAAAATGGCTTGCCTTCCCAACGCAACTTACCCTTCTCAAAACGCACAAGCTTACCATCTCACGTTTTGTCTTTCTCCTTTGGCATTTATGGAAGGAAAGAAATGAGATCATCTTCCACAACTCGTCCTGGAACCGTATTCGTGTGTTTTACAAGGCTACTTTCGCCCACAACGAATGGGTTACTCGAACTAGCCTTGACATTAGGCTTGGCTCGGCTTCTCCTCACAGAGGAGCATCATCCCCTCCCCATTCCCCCTTCTCACATCCTCGTGGCCTGGGAGCCACCTCCACCTCATTCATTCAAACTCAATTTTGATGGCTTCGTCACCAACTCATTAGCAGCAGGAGCCATCATTATCCGAAACCATGCAGGCGACACTCAACAAGCTTGTTCCTATAACTTTGGCAACAAGTCGGTCCTTATAGCCGAGGCTTCGGCACTACATCGTGGTGTTCTCATTGCTCAACAAAGGCGGCATTCAAGATCTAATCATTGAAGGTGACAACCTCTTAGTCATCAATTCACTCAAAGATATTTGGTCTACCCCGTGGCGATTGATCATATCATAAAGGATACCGTATTTCTTCTTCGGCAGTTCACTTCTTGGGAAGCACGTCACATCTACCGTGAAGCAAACTCAAGAAATTACCGGATTGCAAATGTCGGCCACTTAGTGGATTCAGTTTTTCATATTGCTCCTTATAACAATTCCTCCCTTCATGATATCTTTGTAAACGGTGCCTTAGGAGTTCCCCTCGTGAGGAGGGTCTCCTAAGCTCTCTTTTTTCCTTACCTTATAAAAAAAAAAATTAGGCCCTGTTCTTTTGGACGTATTTTCATTTCAGTTTAGTTTACTCTCTACATTTCGCTTTCTGCTCGCTTAAGTTCAATTCGTTCACTTCGCCCCGGATTATCTCATTCCAAAGAACGGAGCCTTAGTGGCTAGACTCGGTTATAAGGCAAGCAAATTACCGATCATTTATTGACTAGACCTCGATTATTAAGCATGATATTGGTAAAAAAAAATTAAAAGGTTTAGATAATTAATATTTGCATTAGTAGTATTGGAGAAGTGGAGAGAAAATAAAACCATCTTATAATACAATTAAGAAGCTAATTTTTCATTGCCAATTGGTTTTTTTCTCCTCTTTCATGGATAACCCTGTCCCATATTCAAATTTCACTTATAAATTCAACAATATTATCGTTCTTTATTGAAAATGATCTTGTTATAAGGTTATAAAGGTCAAATAAGGACATACTTTCTTCGCTCCAAATTAATGCAACAATTGGCACAGAGATTTAGGAGAGAGTTGGATGTGGGGTGTTGTGTTAATATTTATGTTTAAATAAGGAGATAGAAAAGTTGTTTAGTGAGAGTGACCCATGTGTATGTATATCTTTTTTCCATTTATAAAGTATTGTATTAATTGAAAAACAACTAAAAAAGGCAAGTGTTGCAATAATTTTGGAGTGGAAGAAGTATATACCAGTTCATCCGAAGAACAGGGCCTTAGGAAATTAATTAGAAATAACTATACCTTGCTATAGATGAGCATATCATATTGACCGAACCACACTAAATAGAACACTTATTCATTTTAGGTCGTTTCAAAATAAATGAGACGTTACCATATTTGGTATTTACTTCTTTCTATTTCTTTCTTCATCACATGGGTCCCTCTTTTCCTTTCTCCTATCTCTCTACTCTCCTAAATCCTCGTGTGAGGAAGTACATATAATCATTTTTCTTTACTCAAATTTTCTTATATTTTTATGCTCTCTATGTTGTTTTATGGCTTTGTTTATTAGTTCAACTTATTTTCGGTCCTTATAAGAAAAAAATAAGTTCGGATAAGGTCTAATAAGTCCGGGTTCAAAGAAAAAATATGGTTCGACACACTTACAAAAAAAAAGGTCTAATTGATATAGATAAGATCTAATAAAGAATAATTCTGATAAGTTCATATAAGCAAGAACAAGTTGAAAATAGCACGCCTATATGATTCGCCTAGATGAAATATGTCACTCCATTTTTAAATTCTTTAATGACAAGATGGATTGTTATTATTATTATTATTATTATTATTGTTGTTGTTGTTGTTGTTGTTATTATTCTTGTTATTATTATTCTTGTTATTATTGTTCTTTTTCTTCTTCTTCTTCTTCTTCTTCTTCTTCTTCTTCTTATTATTATTATTATTATTATTATTATTATTATTATTATTATTATTATTATTATTATTATTATTATTATTATTACTATTACTATTATTATTACAATTACTATAACTATTACTACTATTACTACTACTACTATCACTACTACATTTTAAGCCTAATGCAACCCTTGAAATTCGTTGCATTAGGGCCAATTTCCGTTGCAATAGGTCTAATGCAACGACCCCCAACCGTTGCATTTGAAGGCGTTGCTATAGGTCTAATGCAACGACATTTTGGACCTATTGCAACGGCTATGTCATAGCCGTTGCAATAGGTGTAAATACCCGTTGCATCAGCTATTGGGCCTATTGCAACGCCTCCATATTTACTGCAACGCCTCCATATTTACTGCAACGCCATCCGATAGCTATTGCAACGCCCCTATTAGTGATATTGTGTCCCATTTTAGCATCTACTGCAACGCTTCCATATTTCTTGCAATACCATCGTATAGCTATTGCAACGCCTCTATTATTATTTTAATGCCTCATTTTGACACATATTGCAACACTTTCGTAGCTAATGCAAGTCCTATACCATAGTAGTCTAGTAATAGTAGTAGATTAATAAATTTAAAACTATAAATTCATAAATTTATTTTCAAATTTTATACCTAGAAGAAAAATTATTCATACAATATTCATGCCGATAGGCATACATTATTACAAGTCTATTAACGAATAAACTAAAACAAAATTCTTGGTTTCTCGGAGAACCTATACATATAAAATATTCCAATGTTCGTGTGAGTAACAACTCAAGAGAAACCAAAAGCTATCGAAGATTTCATACTCAATATTATCAACAGCTCATGTAATTGCCATTCGACCCTTAAAAACGGTTGACTCGGCTAATTAACAGCATCACGTACTGCACCACGTTGTTTGTGTGAGTAACAACTCTCACCTTCTATTCCTTCATGTTGGCAAAACATGAGTCTCATGTTTTTGGTTTCTGGTTCGGCATCATCTCCCCTT
Organism: Beta corolliflora; assembly: GCA_947648045.1. Classification (NCBI taxonomy): domain Eukaryota; kingdom Viridiplantae; phylum Streptophyta; class Magnoliopsida; order Caryophyllales; family Amaranthaceae; genus Beta; species Beta corolliflora. The sequence continues at coordinate 41,510 of CANSZD010002496.1, read as the reverse complement.
CTAAGGTGGTTGTTGTTGCCATTGTTGCTGATGTTATGGCTGATACAAGAGTTAAAACATCATATCATTTTTTCAATCACTACACAAAGATCAAAGGTCATAGAATAATAGTGGTCTTCAAATGTGCTAAATCCTCTTTTTCTTCAACACTAGATGTCAAAACCTTTCACCCTCTCCTCTTGTTTCATTAATATAAAGCTGAGTTTTTATTGTAGTAAGCTGAACAAGAACCTTAATCTACAAACAAAGATAATGTCCCAAGGACCACGCTTTTTGAGTTATAAGTTCACCAAAACTAAATTCAACTCAATCCTAAGCTTACTTATATGTCGTACCTAAAATCATCACTATTAGCATAAAACACCATCGAAATTCAACTTATACTATTAATTACAGAATAATGTAAACTAAGCCCGCATATTATGCTTGATAGTTCAATCCTAAACCTTATGTATTGATGCCTATAGACATAAATAGTATAAGCAACTATACATGCCATAAACATATAACCAACTATGTAAACTTAAAAATGTAATCAATGAATAAAATGCATTGCAACAACTACATTATGGCAAGGGGGGAGACAAAAATATAAGCATAGATTGATGGACAAATAAATACAACATAAAGAACTCTAGTTTCTGTATAAGATCTGACTCAATCGGAGAAGATGTAGGATCAATCTTGTCTTGGGTGCATGACATTGGTACTGAACACACAATCAAATATCACATAATGTCACAAAAAACATACAAATAATCAGAGCTCAATAACACGTACATAACACTCACCTTCTATTACGAATGATAAATAAGAGCTTAGCTTCAGGCTCGACATAGATTCCACCCTTCAACTTAGCCTCTCTTCATAGAGAGATGGCCGCTTTCTCCTGGAATCAATAAGCAAGTTGCATTAGAAACCAAACATCGCGACCAACTACAGGTAAAGACGCAACCAGTGTGACAAACCTAATTTTCGTATTCCTTACAGTATTGTTAAGCTCTATTAAAGATTAGCTTCCTGTTTTCCGCTCAATTCTTCTGTTCAGCATCAAGCTTTTGCTTGTTGGCCAAAATCCATTCATCCTCCCTTTTTGGCTTTTTCCAAAACATACTACGGAACAATAACTTTAGTTGTCTCCTCACCCATCTCTGTTGTATCAATGCACCATCAACCAATTAAAACCAAACAAAGCTAACTAGATCAAATAATAACCTTATATTGGAGCTATTGATATTACACTTAGCATGATTAGAGGAGAGATACTATATACATAACTTAAATAGATCAAACTTTAACTCTATACTAGAGCCATTGATATTACACTTAGCATGATTAGAGGGGAGATACTATATACATAACATAACTAGATCAAACATTAACTCTATACTAGAGCCATTGATATTACACTTAGCATGATTAGAGGAGAGATACTATATATACATAACATAACTAGATGACAAACTCTATACACATAATCACACTCTTTAATAGAACTGCAGCTAATACACATAATAGAGGACAAATTCAAGTAGGAAATTCTACAATATAGCATAAATTGTCAACTTACAATAGTCTACAAATTCATGAGCTTCTTCTACCCTCCAACTTCAAGTTTCTCTCTCTTAGAGCTTTCCACAAACACTTGGTGTGCTTATATCAAAACCCACTTTTAATACCTAAAATTACATATTCAATATAGAACACATTGAAATTATATCAAAAAAATTAATTCACAAGCCGAAAAATATATTAACCGTTCACAAGCATCCCCAAAACCACATATACATTCGTGAATCTGCAACTTAATCTCACTTCCAAAAACTAAAATTTTTCTAAAATCAAAATAGCAATCCCTAATCAGAGAACAAAGTTATAAAAAGAAAGCTAGAATTAAAATGCTAAAAACCGACATAAAGAACCCTAAAAGCCAATGCTAAACCACAATTCAATAACCTGGAATGTGGAAAAGACCATATTCAATTTAATGGAAATACATAATGAAAAATACATAAAACCCAGACTAAAACTTACCAATTTAGCTGGAAGTTTGACGAGGTGTAAGGTTAAACTTTCGCTCCTGAACTTTCGATCTCTTCTTCTTCCTTCCTTTTCTCATTGATATCTCGTTTCCAATTTCGTGTGAAAATCCAAAATTCCTCTCTTTCTAATTTCCCAGTAGTTTTTGTGTTTTTTTTAGGGGTAGTAGTTTTTGTGTTAGCAGCACCGTAGAAGAGGGTTTTGAAATTTCACAAAAACATGGAGAGGGAAATATAAAACATTGCACGCATATGTCAATTTTCTAAAAAAAAAAAAGGATTAGTTCAGCACTTCAGCTATTGTAATGATCAACTTACCTATTGCAACAGCTAGGGCCAACCCGTTGCAATATCTACTCTCTTAGTGGTGGATGTTTAATATCTGTTGCATTAGACCCCTGCTATTGCAACGGTAGTGAAAACGCCGTTGCATTAGCTTCTTTAAGTTGTTGCATTTGATTAAAAATGTAGTAGTGACTACTACTACTACTACTACTACTATTACTATTACTATTACTATTACTATATACTCTCTCCGTTTCTTTTTAATCTACACACTTTCCTTTTTGGTCTGTTTCGTTTTAATCTACACATTGTTGCTTTTTCTATTTTTTGTAACATGTCACATCAACTTTCTCCTCTTTTTCCACCAATGTCATCCACTTTTTAATATTTTAGCACACTTTTTACTTTATCTCTCTCACTTTTCAGTTTCTTTCTCCACCTTTTCAGTTTATCTCTCATACTTTTATACTTCCTCCTTGGTTCTCCCCCAAAGTGAAGTGAGTAAATTAAAAAGAAATGCATGGAGTATTACTAGTACTATTATTACTATTACTATTACTATTACTATTACTATTACTATTACTATTACTATTATTACTACCACTACCACCACTACTACCACTACCACTACCGTACCACTGCTACTACTACCACCACCACCACCACTACTACTACTACTATTACTATTACTATTACTATTACTATTACTACTATTATTATTATTGTTATTACTATTATCATTATTATTACGGTTTTTTCACCAAATACCCCTGACAAATAAATTTATTCACCAAATACCCCCACTTTTTTCAAAATTCACCAAATACCCCTGACCTTTAAAAAAATTCACCAGATACCCCTGACATTTCAAAAAATACCAAAAATGTCCTTTTTGGCTAACGGACGTTAGTGTTCCGTTAATTAATTAACTAATTAACCTAAAAAACCCTAATTAAACCTAAAAATCCTAAAACTCTAACTAACCCTAAAACCCTTACTAACCCTAAACCCACCCCCCCAAGCCCACCACCCTCCCACCCCACCCCCACCCCCACCACCCCCACCCACCACAACTCCAACCCCACCTGCCCCTCCCCGCCGCCCCCTCCCCGGTAACCCCCTCGCCGGCTCCCTCCCCCTCGACATCCCGCGGCTCCCCCCCCCCGTCGACCCTCCGCGCCTCCCCCACCCCTTGTCGAATTCCCCCCCACCCTCCCCACCCCCGTCGAATCCTAACCCCCCCACCCCCACTCCCACCCCCCAAACAACGACGCCCGACCCCCCTTCCCTCTCCCACCCCCGTGAATTTCCGCATCCATCCCCACCCCTCGAGCAATCGTAGGTAAATCCGAGGCTTTAGTTTCTGTTTTTTGGTGTCCAGGCGCAGGGAAACTTGTGGTGCTTTTCACCCCCGTTGCGACTTCGATGCACCGGCTTTTCGCGGAAATCGAAGGGGTTGGGGTGTTTTTCGTGGAAGTGGAACAACCCGAAGGGGGTTGGTCGAAAATCGCAGGGGTGTTTTTCGTGGAAGTGGAACGGCCCCGTGAGCGGGGTGGGGCGGAATGGGGAGTGGGTCTGCGGCGGGCCGGGGGCGGGGAGGGGGATGCGGGAGTGGGGCAGGGGGGTTTGGGGGGGCCGCTGGGTGGGGGAGGGGGGCCGGGTGGTGGTGGTGGTGGAGGTTAAGGTTAGGGTTAGTTAGGGTTTTATGGTTAGTTAGGGTTTTAGGGTTAGTTAGAGTTTTAGGATTTTTAGGTTTAATTAGGGTTTTTTAGGTTAATTAGTTAATTAATTAACGGAGCACTAACGTCCGTTAGCCAAAAAGGGTTTTTTTGGTATTTTTTGAAATGTCAGGGGTATCTGGTGAATTTTTTTAAAGGTCAGGGGTATTTGGTGAATGTTGAAAAAAGTGGAGGTATTTGGTGAATAAATTTATTTGTCTGGGTTATTTGGTGAAAAAACCGTTATTATTATTATTATTATTATTATTATTATTATTATTATTATTATTATTATTATTATTATTATTATTTTTATTATTACTAAAACTATTATTATTACTATTTTTACTATTACTATCATTATTACTATTACTATTACTATTATTACTATTACTACTGCTTTGTTCTTTTGGACTGAATTAATGAAAATTCAATTCAGTTCAGTTCAGTTCAGACAAATTCAGTTCAGTTAGTTTCCACTCACAGTTTTCATTCACTTCAGTTCAGTTCAGACAAATTATGTTCAGTCCAGTTCATTTCAATTCAGTTCAGGAAAATTCAGTTCAATTCAGTTAGTTTCCTCTCATAGTTTTCATTCACTTGGTTCGCTTTAGTTCGGTTCGGACAAATTACATTCGAGCAGGTTCGGTTAGGTTTATTTCAATCTAAAAGAATAGAACCTACTACTATTACTATTACTATTATTATTATGTACGTCGGCATGATTTCTCAAATAAATGGTGAAAATCAACTGCATTTTGAGCTTGGCTTCTTGGTGGAAGAAATAAGATTTGGGATATCTAAGGGCATTACTATTTACCGCCCGTATTTACTAAAAATCGCCCGTATTTTTTTCAACATTTTCCTAAACTACCCCTATGTATACTCACTCTCACTCCTCACTCACTCTCACCTCACCCCAACCACCACCCACCCACCAAAGCAACCACCACCACGGCGTCAACCACCACCACACCGGCGACCACCACCACGTCGTCAACTACCGCAACCACCACCACATCCGTTACCATGGCTTTTTCAAAAAAAAAAAAATTTTTTTGAAAAAACCATGTGTAACGGATGAAAATTCCGTTACAACCATGGTGGTAACGGATGAAAAGTCCCGTTACCTCCATGGTGGTAACGAAATTTTCATCCGTTACCACCATGGTGGTAACGGAATTTTCATCCGTTACCGTGCACGAGTGGCGGTTTTTTTTAAAATTAACCACATTCCGTTCCGGTGTGGTTGACGGTTTCGTGGTGCTCCGGTGGTGGCGATCGGCGATGGTGGTGGTGGTGGTGGTGGTGGTCGTGGTGGTGGTGGTGGTCGGGTGGTGGTGGTGGTGGTCGAGTGGTGGTGGTGGTCGGGTGGTGGTGGTGGTGGTGGTCGGGTGGTGGTGGTGGTCGGGTGGTGAGAGAGTATGAGTGGGGTAAACGGGGAGGGGTATGGGTGAAATTTTAAGGAAAAAATACGGGCAATTTTTAATAAATACGGGCGGTAAATAGCGATTGGGATATCTAAATGCATGGACCAGAATCACAAAATACAATAAAAAATAACAATGTTAGAATTGCGAAAATATTATTCTTCCTCCGTTCCAAAATAAGTGAAACACTTGTGTCAAAAAGCTCTCACATAAATGGCAGGTGTTTCACTTATTTTTGGAACTCCGGAAAATATCACGATTTTCGGGATTCGGGTGAGCCTATAGGCACACTAATATGTTTAATAATGAAGATTGAAAAAAAAAAAACAATCATGATTCGGTACTGACAAAACTCACTGTCTTATGGCACCACTGTTCATTTTTTTTTTAAATTAACTATTTTCATAGCTATTTTAAATATATTAAGCAGGAATTAGTAAATTGTCATTATTGTTACTTCTTAAAAATACGGTCATTTTATGTTATTCTTGGCATTTTATTTCCTCTCTATCTCTGAGTTTCTGACATGGCGATTGGCGCCTTAACTCGCCTTATCAAAGCGTCCCATAAGAGCTTGGTGCTACTAGGAATTTTCCAAACAAAAGAACTCTAGCAAAAAGCTTGAGAGCTCTATGTAGAGCTTTTCAAACAATAAAAAGGCTGCATACAACTCTACAATCTAGAAGTCATTGGAAAAAAAAAATCCCCGTAAAGTCTCATCAACCCATTAGCAAAATAGGTATTTTAACTTAACATAATTTTGTCATATTGATATTTATTTTGTTAAAGGCAACATATAGGTTGTTAGAAGATCTTTGTATTATTATTATTCACAAATTATTAGAATAAACAGTATAATTTTAACATAAATTTAGACAAACTCAAGCTTGGATTTTTCTAACAAGCTCATTCTATTTCACTCTAACCCAACATTATCCTAGTCATCCCATTTTTTCTCCTTCCTTTGTTTTCTTGATTCTCAAACGACAACAGACAATTTCAAAAAATAAATCGACAGTCTTACCGAACGGATTAAACTAATCACTGAATGGATTAAACTAGTCACTGAATGAGTTAAAGAATGCCATTACTGAATAGATTAAACTGGTCACGAAATAGATTAAACTGGTCCCTAAATTGATTAAACTAGTCACTATATTAAAAAAAGTGACATGTTCTCTTCTTAATATTGGGCTTGGGCCATGCCTAATTTTAAATTAAAAGTAGGCGGTCTCTTACAAGACCAACTGATTATTATTATAGATTGATTTGGATTAGGACTTTGTCCTTTAGGTTGGATTTTCAGATGAATAGAAACATAATACAAATTGACCAAACTTAACATGGTATCAAGAACGACAAAATCTTACAAACCCAATTTTTCTCGAATATAAGGGAAAAAAAAAGAAAAAAAAAACTCAAGAACTGACCTTCCAAACACATCACACCACCACTCTTACCTGTTGCCTTCACCTACTACACCATGGGTGACCCAGACACTTCAATTCCTATACTAGATTCAGTATATTTTTTGGGATCAAACGGTAATCCCAGCAACTTAATTACTCCTATTCAATTGAAAGGAGATAACTTTGAATAATGGTCGTGAGCAATCCGCACCTGCTTGAATGCAAAAAGTAAACTTGGTTTTATTATGCCATCCTCAAACCCCACGACTTCTGACCAACTTGCGGATTGGAGTATTGTCGACTCCATGCTTGTCTCGTGGCTATTAAACACCATCTCACCTAGTTTACGATCGACTCTCTCATTCTGTGATGACGCTAATGATTTGTGGAACAATCTCAAAGAACGATTTTGTGTATCGAATGGCACCCCGGATTTGCCAACTAAAATCCGCCATAAGTGATTACAAGCAAACCCATGGTGAGCCGGTGATTGATTACTGCGGCAAGTTATCGTGCCTATGGGATGAGCTTGCCTAGGAGGAGATCGTGCCCAAGTGCTCGAAAGGCACCTTGAGTTGTGAAGTCGCCCAATATGTTGAACAACTAAGACCTGTGATCGGCTCCACTGGTTTTGTAATATCCCTCATGATTGCTTTAAAGGGATTAAGCAGGATACTTATTCCAACAAGATGCATCTTTCTGGTAGAGAGCTTATTTTCATAGTTACTCCACAGTTAATCGTGCTTGGCTGGGATTTGGGAGTAGTCCAGGCATGATGACCTCCTTACACTTAAGCTCCCCAAGATTGCATGACTGAACTATTTAGAAGAATGATTTATGACGTTTCATTTTGCAAGATTCAGGAGCTCATAAGCCAAAAAACTTTATTTACCATAATTAGCCGCTTCTCAACCCCTTTGAGCCTTTGTATCCTATTTTTACTTAACTCTTATAATAAGTCATGGTCAAACTTTCCTCAAGTGGAGTACCTGTCTAACTTGTGTTGTATTTGAGTTGTTTTGATACTAATAAAAAAATGTTTTGAGTATCCAAAAACCTTATAATCATCGGTATTTTACTTTGGATCGCAATGGTTGGTAGAATCGAATCGGCAGAATCGGATCTTATGATCCTACGAAATTAGTAAAATAGTGAAAATCATGCTACAATATGGTAAAAGACTCATGTTAAAAATTAACACAGTATAATAATGAATTTTTTCATTAGCAAATGGTTGACAGTACTTCAATACTCTAAGATTGAAGTAACATGCAACCAAAATCTAATAGGAGAAAGATAATATGCTGAATTACTTTATGAATTGTTTATGATAAGATCGGATCGTAGCATCCTAGGATCGTAGAATTGTATTAAGATCCTACCATGTGATATTTTGTAGTTGGGTAGGATAGAAAGATCCCATATAGGATTGGGATTGATGAGGTCCTTTCGAATCGTAAAATCTTAGGATCGTTAGATCTGATTCGGGATTTTAATAACAATGCTATTCAATTTAATTGATCTAAGGGCCCAAATTGGCTCTTTATTTTAAAACACGATCCTTAGCACTTTCATTAGAGTCATTAACAAACATAGTGAATGGACATATTGCTCCACCTTAGACTCTCCTTTTTCTAGTATAAAGGAAAACAATTATCCCAACTGATTGAACTCTTTAATGTAACTTGGCATCCTCTAGTATAATGCAATTAACTTTGGATGGAACAATAATAACCGTTTTTATTTATTTTTTGACATCAACAAAATTTGCATTAATTAAAACGGAAGTACAGTCTAATGCTAATACAACCTAACAAAAACTAATTAAAACTAACATTAGCTTCGATTGCTCGTACATACTTTATAAAGAGAAAACTAACTATTAGGTGTCCAGTCCAAATGCAGCTTGTCTTGAGCGATTGTGGGCGAGGTTGGGCTATATGTCTTGATGAAAAACACCTGATATGAGAGGGAATCTGTTGAGATACAAAACCCTGACGATCTTCAAAAAGAGATTGTCGCACGACATCTAGTAGACCCCAATGTCCACTAGACGCTAAATCCCAAGGTCCTTGAAGAAAAACATCTTCCTGGGACTCTGTTGATTCAACTAACATTGAAGTCACGTCCTTTGGTGACTTCTGAGCCTGTTGCGAGGGTACCCAAAGTTTAGTCTCATTGGACTGAAACTCAAAATGCATGGAGGTCGAAACTTGCCCCAAATCAAATTGGAGGGTCTCCCGCAAGATACATTTTTTAATTATGATGACGCTTGAAGCCATCACGAGAACTTTGGGCGAATTAGATCTATGGAATTCGCCCAACTTACGGATCCAACCTCGCCATCCCGAAACTAGAAGAACGACGTACAACAGATGTAAATTGAGAACCTCCTCCCATTTTACCCAACACTGGGATTCCTAATGCGGCATCAACCCCATGGCCAACTCTAGGATCATTGGCTCTATTATTAATCAGGTTTCCTAGATCTTCCTTTGTCACGGGAAACCAAGAACCTTGTACTGCCCACCAATCACCACTAACGAACACCCGAGCACAACCGTACACAAAAAGGCAAGGGTTATTGGATCTGAAAAACACTGAACTAATGCTAAAACATAAAACAAACATTGACCAAACTAAAAAAACCAAGTACTAGATTCATACTAGCACTAAGACAAAGACACAAATAGGGGAGGGGGAGGGGGAGGGGGAAACTAGACCAAACCAGGGAAGGGGGAAGGGAAACACTACCACAAACAGGGAGAGGGGAAGGGAAGACACGACACAAACCAGGGGAAGGGAAAGGGAGACTCGAAACTAAAACAGGGGGAGGGGACGACTGGAACACACAACCACGGAAGGGAAGGAAAGACGCACGGACTGGGGACAGGGCAGGGGAACAGGGGAAGGGGACGGTGACGAACTGACTAAGGCGGCGACGCCACGAACAGGGGAGGGGGAGCCGCGGCACTGGAGACAGGGGAGGGGAACAGGGGGGACGAGCTAGCTAGAGCGGGATTCAACGACTACTAAAGAACAGCCAAAGGACAGGCTTGCCGGCGACCGGTGAAGCGTCACCGGCCACCAGTGAGCCTGTAAAGGCGGCGGGGCTGGAGGTTTGTTTTAGGGTTTCTAGGTTTCGGCGCAGATGTTTTAGGTTTCGGGAGAGAGTTTTTTTGCATAATAACCATTTTATTGTTGCTGGCATGTTGCTTTGAAATAACCAAGGAGTTTTTGTTATTGCTCAAACTCATAATTTATAGAATATGTCCCCACCCTAGCATAAGCTATTGCCCTCCACAATCGCGCCTTCTTTTAGCAATTGAAAACGCCTATAAGTGATACTTTAACCATCATTAATATTGCAAGAAAACTACCAATGCCCTTGGAAGCTTCAATTTCTCTTTGACATTCGCTTGCTCTTAACTAGATTCATGACAATCATATCAAAACATATACATCGCAAAACTAATTGTGAAGTTGATCCTCTAGCAAGCATGGGAAAGTCTTCGTGACTTGTATTGATATTGATTTTTTTTTCCGGATCTTAAACATTCTTATTTACTTAAATTACGTCAATAGAGAAGACCGTCCTAGTTAGGTTTACTTTTCCTTGGGGAAAAAAATCTCAGCTAAATATATTCATGCGCAAGGACTTTAATACTTCCTCCGTTCTTTTCTTATTGCAACATTTCCTTTATTTGAAAGTTTGATATTAATTGCAACATTACTAAATTTGACTATGTTTTCTCTCTATCTCTCTCCTTATCACATGGGTCCCTTTTTTTCATCTCTCTTTATCTTTCTCATCTCCTTAAAAAGTATGTAACCCCTACATGTTGCAATTATTAAAGAACAGAGGAAGTATCTCAGTTTAACGATCAAATTTTGGCTCCTGAGTCAGTGAGTCTGCTACTAGTAAAAAAGAATTTGGAGGATATTCAAGAGCTATAACTAATGTCATTTCTGAACATCCAACTTCTTAATCGTATACAAACATATTGAGGCATATCGTCGTATCACTAGCTTTTGTACACCAAAAAGGATGCTGTACCAGTATAGTTGGTTGCCAACGCCTTTCCTGCTGAGGTTGGCTGAGAAAATGCCAATTGCGAGCGCTCAAGAACATGGTCTGGACAGAAGCTTTTCCTGCACGGACAAAATTGAAAATCAGAACAAAAAGAGGTTGTAAAATACTTCATACCAGAGTAATTAACAAAATAAACTGATAAAGAGTCCTGCTGATAAAACCATTTCAAACTGCACCCAGATATATAAGCAAAACTTTTGGTTCTTATTTCGTTTTACTTCAGGTTTGCTACTACTTTGTGCTTCTAGTTGAATAATTACCACTCTCAAAACATCTTCGAAGACAGAATATTGGTTCACAAGGAAGTTGAGGCACGTCAAAAGTTATATAAAAAAAAAGTGAGTTAATTTAGAGTAGAACATGCAATAGGAATCCTTTACACACTCCACATCACACAACTCTGGCACTAACCATACAAGAAGCTCTAACCACAAGGCTCCCACTATCCAAAGTTTAAAGAGGGTAAGTCAAACTCATCCTTATAAATGCAAAGAGGGTATGCTGAAGACAGTCGGATTTTGATTGTTGCCATATTTTTGCAGCATTTTCCCAACATAATTAAATGTCAAGTAGCCCTAGTCACATTCAATTACCTTCATATAGCTTACCAAGGCAGGAAAGAAGAGCAAAACAAGAAAATTGCACTTCTAAAACACAGGCTACAGGGCTGAAACGCACAGTTCCTAGAAGCCGGGAGACATGCCACTTTCAAGATGCTTAAGCAATGACTTTCTGTTCCTTAAAAACTCTAATGGTGTGCATAAGACAAGCCCTACTCCAATACTTACCACCTAGATGCAGAAGATGGCTGCTATAGAAAAGAGCTGTTTTTCCAGCATCTATCTAAGCTTTCATTGTAATACACAGGGCTAAACCATCTTCATTTATAAGACAGATAGACAATACCCAGATGCCTCATCCAGATTCTTACAGTAGTACAGTATTCTCTTCACTGTAGTGCCCTACTTTAGACTCCCAGACACACTCTGAAGTCTAGTTTCCAATAACTACTTGATGTTATCTTCTATCTTATTTGTTACGGCATCCTACCAAAAATGCGGTTGAAAGTACTGCAATTCCACAATGAGTTTTACATAAGCATGAACCATCAACAAAACAACAGCAAAGATTAGTGTCTTCAAGCAAACAGTTGAGCCCCTCCTCTGTCCTGCCTAGGCATGTTAACCTAAGGTAATGGACGATGACAACGTATAGTTAACATATAACAATGATGTGGAAATGCTGCAACAATATGCAACACTGAGCAATATGTGACTCTCTTTACCGTGCTTTATGCCAACAATAATAACTGCTGAAAACCTGGCCAGTGATTTCATTCCAATACAGCTAATTGTCCTCTTATTCTCCAAATCCAATCATAAAATAATTTCCATACATGCACAAATATTTTATAGCCACATAAAATAAGATTAGTCTTGTATGAAGAGACAATGTGCTAATCCAAAGCTAATTTTCCTATAAACATGTGAAAGGCTATCTCTGAATACTCATAAACAAAGTGCACACATATATAATAGGTCCTAGTATGTAGTCGGATTATTAGTAGTGTTGATTTATCTTGAGAACGTAATAAAGAGACTCTTGGCTGATTTACAGTCTCTCTGTCTATATTAAATATGTGGTGGATCTTGGCCTTACACTAAAATTACGGTTACAATCGATACTTTATCCAAACAGTATAATGACATGAATAACTGCAATTTCACTTTCCTGCTCACATTCTAATAATTTCTTTCTCATCCCACAGATAAGAGTCTATCTCTTGGAAACTCATACAAGACCATGGGCAGAGTAAAAGATATCGGAAGTGCTGAAGTACCTCACAGCATCCAGCAATCGTGTTGCAATGCGTTTTCTTCGGTTTGATGGACTGACCCAAATCGCTCTAATGCCACAAGAAGCCAGTGTAACTTCCTCTTCGCAAACGATTGATCCAAATAGGTTTGAATCCATTGCCTCCGAGCTTCTACTAGTAGAACATTTCTTGGAAACTTCCCTTTGAAAGCATATGCCTCCAAACTGCAATGTCTTCGGTTTAGATATTAATTCTTTTCCACAAGCACCATCGTAAACTTTTTGCACCGTGTCTGTAAGGACCTTGTGTGCCATTTTTATTGGCTCGACAATCACACAACCTGCAACTCTTTGTATGGATATAAACAAATACACCTGTAATAGCCATAAAAGAAGCATTACGAACAATATGCAACCCTTCCAGAAAAGAAATTCCACACAATGATGCTGAATGCAGTAATATGACTCACAATAGTTCAATACAAACCTTACAGTGCTCATCGAAAATCCATCCATCGCCTAGTTCAATCTCCATCATCTTCACAACCTCTTGAACCTAATAACAAAAAGTGTCCCAACAAAAAAAGATAAATACACAGAGCAACCATCTCAATCTTGTCTAAACACACAATAATATCACCAACATTAAGTAAAATCTCAACCTTCTTCCTCTGAGCTGGAGGATCACAACTCGATACAAAGATAATACGGTCCTTTTCGAGAGACGGCAAATAAATCACTCTCTCGTGGCGCCAACCCTGTAAACTAAATCAGCAAAACTCAACCAAATTTGGAAAAAAGATTTATAGTTTTGTTGGCTTCATAAGTGCAAAACACACCTTAAATGGAATTCCATGAGTATAATTCTTGTGAAATGTACTGTGAACCTTCTCATCAATTTCATCCCCTTTTGCATACTTAATTCCACAAATTTTACATGTATGAAGAAGAAAATCAGATTGACCTAATTCCAAATGAAACTGGGTATAGTTTCTCTTCTTGTTTAAAATCTTCCCTTTCAATTTCTCACTCTTCCGTTTTTGCTCTTCGAAACTTTCTTCCCCAATTAACCCATCACTTGTTGATTCTCCTGCCCTAAAATTTAGGGTCAAATTCTCAAATTAGAACTAAATACACGATCTGGGTATTAATTAAACGTAGATAAATTGAGCTTAAAATGAGTAATAATTTGGGAAAAGAAGTGAAATACCTGGTAATTTGACGGGTGTATTTAATTCGAATCTCTGGGTGCTTTTTTGCCCTAATTCCGTCGAATAAACCATCGAAATTGTGGGTCTGTGGTGCAGATTGAGGAGTAGATGAGTGTTTGAAGAAGGATTCGATTGTTTTCTGCATTTCTTTTGTTACTGCAAATTCAGCAATTTCTTGCAAATTAACAAATGAGCTCTGATGTTGATAATTACTCTGGATTTTAACCTCCCTCCATTTTTCTGATTTCTGGGTCTCAAAATTTGGGGTAATGAAAGTTTTTGTTTCCGCGCCAAAAACTTCATTTACACAGTTGTAAGGCGGGCTATACAGATGTGCATGCCCGGGCTGGCACGACCCGGCATGATATTGACCCGGCCTAGCATGATAAGGCTTGATGGTAGGCCTTGCACCGTTGCGCGGTTCATGGACATCATTTTCAAAATTTGAACCGAGCTCGGCACAAGGACGATGGGTCAGCTTCCCGCTTGACTGGCTCATTTTCAACCAAAACTAGAAAAATATAAAATTCTTAAGGTAGGCTTGACACGCACATACGTGGGTTGGGCTGTGCTTGACCCTTCTTTTGAAATAAGGCTCTCATTTTTAGCGAGCTAAGTTACTTAAGATGATTATATTGACCCGACCTAGCATGAGATGATGAGAGGCTTGAGGGTAGGCCTTGGCCTGCTCATGGAGTCATGGACACCATTTTTTTTATTTTGAATTTGAATCGAGGTCGAAACAAGGACGACGGGTCAGCTCCTCGCTTGACTAGCTCATTTTCCACCAAACCTAGAAAAATATATAATTCTTAAGGTGGGCGTGATACTGATACGCATGACACATGAGTTTGGGTTGTGCTTGGGCCCTTCTTTCGAAATTTTGGCACGACTCTATTTTTTATTGGCTCATTTCAGGCCTGGTTTGATGCAACACAAGGCTCATTGGCCCGAGCCATGCACAACTTTACTTGTAACTACTAACTTGTAGTGCGCAATTATTTTGAAAAATAATAGTAGAAAAACGATATTTAAGGGCCAAGTAACTTTGGTTTGCCTTATCACTATCATCTAGAGCCCATCCTAAGGCGCAAACACTACATATACTTAGGGGTGCTGACAAGTCAGAACGGCTCGCAAACTGTTCGGATTCGGCTTGGTCAAAACTTTGTCAAAAGATCGACTCGGGAGGGCTCGGTTCGAATTTGGGTCCGACTCGAGACTTTAACGAGCGGAGCCTGAGTGTAATGGAGTTCGGATCGAAAGTTCGTAAACACATTCGATAAATTTAAGATTACTATTTTATATTTTCATTTGTAATCCAACTTGGACTTTAAATAGTACTCCATTAAAGTCCCACATTGGTTAAGAAAATAAGCACCAACCTTATTTTCTTTATAAATAGCTACTACTCCTTACCTCAACTTAGAATTTGATTTTGTGCCGCCTTGGTTGGAAAACAAAATTTACACTCTATTTTCTTTTCAAAAGGAATGAAGTATATTTTTAAATATTTGATTTTTTAATAATTAAACTATTTATTAATAATTGATTATTTAAATGCACTTAGAGTCTATGTAGGGTGAGTTTTTTTCTTTAATAAAACATGGAGTCCTAATTCGAAATCTTAGCAATGCTAAGATGGAAACCAAGTTATAAAAGCATGTGTCGAATTCGTTTATTTATCTTTAATAAAACATGGAGTCCCATATTGAAATCTTAGCAATGTTAAGAGGGAAACCAAGTTATAAAAGCATGGGAATGATGAGTTTGTTTTTATTTAACAAACCAAGGAGTCCCACATTGAAATATTAGTAATGTTAAGAAGGAAACCAAGTTATAAAAGCATATGGGTGAGTGAACAAGCTAAGCTACTTTCTTGGGCATACTTCGACCTATATAGTTGGGCTTACTGCCTAAGTGTAACTTTAGTTGTTGACTTGGGTCTATATAGTTGGGCCTAAGCCTAACTTTCTAAATTAAAGTTTGAGCCGAGCCTCTAGCCGAGCTTGGACATTGTCCTCTCGAGCTCGAGCAGAGCCCAAATATTCGAGGCTCATCGAGCTTCGAGCTCGAGCCGTATTTGATATCAATCTTTTTGGAGCCGAGCCGAGCTTCAGCATGTTCGATCTCGGTTCGGCTCGTTAACATATATTATTTTATCCCCAACTCCTCCTCCGAGGCCCCAACTACTGTCATGACTCATGAGTATTTGAAACGAAGGCAAAGCCTTGGAGTTTAGGCAAGCTCTATCAAGCTATCAACTCTTCCTTTTTTTTAGTGTACAATTACTTAAGTCTAATGGCTAAGTAAAATACTCAATGTGACTCAAATTAGGCTATGTTTACTTTACTTTATTTTATTATTATTATTATTATTATTATTATTATTACTATTATTATTATTATTGTTGTTGTTGTTGTTTATCTCTACCTTTAATTAGCCCCACTTGAATTTTGAAAATTTTCGAAATTTTCCCAATAAAAATTGAGATTTTGAAAATTCTTTGTAAAATTGATTACTTGAACCTAGTAAAAAATTACAAAATTTGTTTGACCCCACTAGATATGTTTTAGAATAGGAGAATAAGGTTAAGAAATTAATTACATAAGGTAAAATACAAGAGGAATAAAATAAAATAATAAAAATAAATGCTCAGTATTTTGGGTATATCACCCAATTCAAAAAGTGCCCCAATATTACATACATACGGGTAACAAGTGGGAATTCAAGTGAGAAGAGGAATGAAATTAAAACAACTTTTGAGCTAAAGAACATATAGGCCTCATTTAGCAAATTTATCAGTTTATAGAACGCCTAAATTAAACCAAAAATCCTAAGCTACGAAATTTGATTCAAAATTCACACCTTATAGCAACTTTAAGATCTAAACCAAACCTATGTTTAGGGTCGATTAGAGATAAAATGTAAAGCCCTAAATTGATTTAGGTTTGGATGAAAGAAATTTTTGAGTTTTGAGATGGATATAAAGTTAGAAATGGAAGCAATTTTTGTTTATATAGACATGTTAGAAAAAGAGAGATGGAAAGGGGAGATGTAAAAATCCGCCAGGTGGGATCCAATGAGAGTGAGATAAGGTTCTCATTTGTAGCGAGTCAAGTTACTTAAGGTGGTAATTTCAAGTCCAGTTCACTTTAGTTCAATTTCGTTCCAAAAGTCATCTATTTCTGCAGATCATCCTCAAATAATTGGAGTCACATCTTTAATAAAGTATTGGTAATATATGTAAAGTTTATATTTCAAAATAAAAAAGAAAATAAATCTAATAAGATCTCATATGATGATATTTTATCTAATATTTTAAAAGATTTTATAGTCAAATTTTATAAAACTTCGAAAAATAAGGTGCTATTTTTTGAAATGGTAGCAAGTATGTAACTTTTATATATGTGTTTCAAGAAAATGTGTTGGTTCATAGTGATTTGTGACTTGTGAGATGAGAACAATAACTAAAATTATGATCTACAAAGGAGAATGCTACATTGACTCACTCAGTGTAATAACTAAAATTATGATCTTCTAGTTTGGACATTTATTTCCCCCCAAAATTCTCAGTTGTTGGTTTTATCATCATTTGTTAATTTTTTTTTTTAGTTTTCTCTTGATTTATCTCCATCTTAATTAAAAATAAGAAATTCATTTCAACCAATTTTTTATATAAATGATTAAATTTAACTATTGTTGAACCTCATCAACCATCTTCTATTAAATTGTACTTCTTCACTTCTATAAGCTACAAAAAATGTTGAGATAAACTCTTAAGTTTAGACCAAGTATATCCCAAAATTTCCAACAACCCCCACTTGGTTCAAACTTGTACCAACTTTAGAAAGAAAGAGAAACAAAAGAAAATATTGTCTGGTGATCGATTAATTTTTTTTAACATGTAACTGTAATACCTGCATAAATAACATTAGGCCATAACAACTTTGTCTCATGATTGCTTTAGACAATAGCCATCGTCTATTCCTATAGGAGGTGGCCATCCCCTACAAACACGCATGTGAGTCCATCAAGTGTGTAATGCACACCACCCCCACCAAGGCTATGGAAGTATGGAGCTCAAATTAAAGGACATTTTGTCCAACCTTAACTTTGCCGTACAAGCATGCTAAAGGGTATAACATACCAACATCACTTAAGTAATACCTCAAAATTTATTAATAATCATAATTCTTAAATACCTGCAAACTCTAATTACTTTAAATTTAATTCTTATATTGACATGTCATACTTTTATTTTCTTCTCCATAAATCATTTTCTTTAGATTCATGCAATGCTCAACAATATAAATATGTCCATTTTATCTATTTATCTATACTAATATATTAAAAGGCATTCTTAAACAAAGAATCGCGTCATGTGGCGCTCTCCTTTAGGGTGTTATATTTCATGTAATCCACATACAATAAAAAAAAATAGAAAATACATTGCATAAAATTTGATCCCGTGACTTTAAACTAAAAATTCTATACTAAAGTTTTAACCACTAAACCAAGTTATGTTTGGTGCTATAATTTTAAAGCAAAATATTAATAAATAAAAATTATAATTATTTAGTACATAATTCAAGCCTTAAAACTTGTTTATATATATTTTTAATTAATGATTGACAATTAATTAAACAAAAATAAGTGGTCCACAATCCGTGTTGCATGATTTCTCGGATGGGCAATTATTGTTCAACTCTCATCACTGCATTAAAGTATTCATATTATTATTCAATCAATATATGATTGTTACACGTTATGGTTTTCTATAATTATGGTGATTTTACGTTGTAAGACTATTAAAAACAAAAACATTATGAGGTTATGCTGATTTGCCAACCTCTATTACTTGTGAGTTGTGATAGAGGAATCTGCTATCCAGTAAGTATACTGTTTATTAATTATTGATGACCAACAATATGGATCAATAAATATTATTGTTTACTGGATT
Organism: Beta corolliflora; assembly: GCA_947648045.1. Taxonomy (NCBI): domain Eukaryota; kingdom Viridiplantae; phylum Streptophyta; class Magnoliopsida; order Caryophyllales; family Amaranthaceae; genus Beta; species Beta corolliflora. The sequence goes on along the minus strand of CANSZD010002496.1, from coordinate 22,547 downwards.
CATATCAAATGACTGAAAAAAATTACTAAGAATGGTGTTTATTGATGAGGTGCATTTCACTCATCATCATTGATGTACTTCCTTCGTTTTTATTTAGTTAATTATATTCAAAGGGCTAGACATGTTTGGCAACATGTATGTACCTTTGAGCATCGATCATATCTCTAATTATGCTTAAGTAAAAATTATAAAAAGATTTTTTAGAATATATATTGAGACAAATCTGACAAGACCATAAATGATTATATTTTTCGTAAAGTATATGTAATACAAGAGGGTTATAACAGAGTTTGTGAACAGTGTCAAAAGTAAATATGGTACAACTTAAACAAATATATCTCTATGTAACACCCCAAAATTCCTCCTACCTTTAAAGAACTAAAAGAGGCGTTACCACCGCGTTGAAATACAAGGCATATAGGAAATCAGAAGTCAAAACTCAAAACATACTAGATCTAGTGACCAGAAGGCAATGGATGAAAAACAAGTCTAAGTAAAGTAGATATGTGAAATACAAATGGAAAGCATTGACGCCCTAAAAACCCAAATACCAAATCCATATTGAAATGTGATAAACTTCATTGGGCTTTACACAAGCCCTCGCCGGAGGAGAGTTTGACCACATACAAGGTTGGCAGGGATCCATCCTAAAACCAATTGATGATAGGTGGAGTAATCTACCAATCTATATGTTAGTCATTCTCTCTCTAATTCTTCAATGTGGGACGACTATTTCCTAACTCATGTGTGGGTTATACTCTTAACAAAATGTCTACTACCAAGCTTAACTTGGCTTATTTGGTGGGGATTCCACCTCATGACTTCAGGGTTAGGGTTTCGAATCCCATTAAATGAGGGGCACTTGGAGGAGGATTCCCTTACCTTTAATCCTTTTTCCAAGTGCTTGGGTCTTTCGGTGGGACCTTGTGCAAGGGCGGCCCGGAGGTTATTCATCTTACAAAAAAAATTTATTATTGAAATGTTGTCTACTCATGTGAAATAATGTTGTATAACAGAGACAAAGAAAATTAAACACGCTAGCACATAGGGGTATCAGGTGAAAAACCCGTATATTATACTTCTTCATAATAATTTGTATCCCAAGTAATTTGAATGAGAACACATAGTCATGCAATTTAGTTCTCTTAAACAATAACATGATTCACCTTGACTAGAACAGCCAACCAATCCTAGTCGACAAAAAACTTTCCTATCATCCTATGTGTACATACCTCTTTTAGTACGAATAAGAGTACTAAAACCTAATAAGGCCCCGTTCTTTTGGACTGAGAGAAACTGAACTAAATTGAACTGAACTGAACTGAACTAAGCTAAAATGAAATGAAATAATAATAATAATAATAATAATAATAATAATAATAATAATAATAATTAGTAACAATAATAATAAATAATAATAATAAATAATAATAATAATAATTATTAATAATAATAATAACTATTATTATTATTATAATAATTATTATTATAATTATAATAATTATTATTATAATAATAATTATTATTATAATTATTATAATAATTATTATTATAATTATTATAATAATTATTATTATTATACTTAATAATGTAATAATAATAATAACAACAACAACAATAATAATAATAATAAATGAACCAAACAGAACCGAATAGAAATTAACTGAACTGAAAATAAGTCCAAAAGAACAGGGCCTAAGAGTACATACCTCTTTTAGGAGAATTTTAAAAAACTTCCTTCTACGAAGTCGTTGCCTAAGTAACCAAGTCACCATAATTAAAACCTAATGTATAGGCAAAAAGCAAATATAGTCTAATTATTACACAACTTTAATCACAACCATCCTTACTTTAAATTATATAAAACCTTACTTAATAGGTATAATATATGAAAATTGGTACTGGAAATTTAAATATATATTAAATCTTAAGTAAGATCCTAACTAATTAATAACACGTTTAAAAGCCCTCGTCGAAAAAGTTGCAACAGACAACTCTTAGGAACACTGCGTCAAATGCACGGTACCTACTCCACACACAGGATTGCACATGGCCCCTGCACATGCAGAATCTATGCACTGCACACACAATGCGCCTAAGGCATGGCCCCTGTGCTCCACACAGTTGTCAAATCTTAATAGCTTTCAAAACTCTAATTTCTTTAGAAAATCCTAATTATTCAAAACAGGATTTAATTGTTCAAAACACAAGGAGTATATTTTGTATGAAAAACATGTTTGACTATATAATAATCACATCTTGCGACCATAGTTAATACCATTTCTCAGTTATTATTAACATTAACATTCAAGATCAAAACAATAAGATTTCACTTTAAACATTGAGGGTTATGTACTTATCATTGTTCATAATACTCACAATTAAAGATCATGATATGGAATTTCAATCTGAATTATTGTGAAAATCAATACTTTAAAATAACAATAACGATCACAAACTATAAATTATTGTTTGGAATTAATTGCTAACCTTGGCACTAGTAAATTTTAATCAAAGAATAATTGAAATAGGATTTTTAGGAAAGTTTGGTTAGGGAATAAAAAAAGCAAGATGATGGAGAAATAGAGCTCGGATAGAGAGAAACACTATTAAAGGGGGAGAAGGTGTGCTTCTCTGTTTGAAAACTTTATAAAAAAATACTTCTAACAAGTTTGGCGAAAATTTATTGTCAAAGTACTACAACACTCAATTTAGATTTCTAACTGGTGAGTGTCTCGGGCGATGCCCCGGGTTGTTACTTTTCATATTTTCTTGCCTAGTGAGGACAAATTGACGTAATGACATGATGAGTAATTGCATGAAAATTTGAAAAATAAACCCTTAAAAGTTTGGGGATAAAAACAATAGCTTAACTTTCTACAAGGAATTGGAGTAAAAGTTTATGTCTACAATAGTCTCTTGTTATTATCATAAAAAGGTTAGGTATCTAACTACTTGTGTAAATCTTTTAATGAGATATAACTGTAACACCCGACCCATCCGGGGTCGAGTATATTGTCACCAATGCGCATCCAAGGCCAACAACTGTCCTCAATAACCAACACAAGTTCTTCCGGCGCATTTTGTCATCACTCATGCGCACCCTGAGAAACTTCACAGGAGGTCACCCATCCCTGGACTACCCCCAGCCAAGCACGCTTAACTGTGGAGTAACTATGGAAATAAGCTCCCTAAAAGAAAGATGCATCTTGTTGGAATGAGTAGCCTGCTAAATCCCTTTAAAGCAATCACGAGGGGTATTACATACACCCCCACTTGAGAACAGCAACGCCCTCGATGCGCCTGAGGACTCCACATATTCGGCCACAACGACCTGTGGGTCGCCCCAGCCTAGAAACTGATCGCCGGAGACTCCAAATATTCGGTCTGACGACCTCTGGGTCGCTCCTTATGACAATGCAGTCACAGAATTCTCCCCCACTAGGCGCATGAGGACTCCTAATATTCGGCCTGACGACCTTAGGGTCGCTCCAACACGCGGTCGCAGGGTTGCTCTGATACCAACTGTAACACCCCAGAATTTCAAAGCGGAAAAGAAAGAAATAATAAAAGTATTAATAGGACGATGGCGGAAACATCGTCTTCTGGGAATGTCACTATTACAAGAAATGCGTTTAAATAACTAAGTGATAAACCAACATAAATAAATATCTAAAAGAGAAAACTGACTCTCAAACTAATTAAAAGTCTAGGCCTAAAACATCTAGCTTTTTAATGCTCACAACTCAACCCGAGCCCAAAACCAAAGAAGATTCCCATCAACATCACCTGCAAAATATATCAACGAACATCCACAATCAGTGGGGAGTAACTAGCAGTTCTCCCAGAACAAAAGAAATCAAAGTACAATTCAAACATAGATTAATAAGAAAGGAAACATAAGGTCAAGACAACTATGACATGCATCCAAAATCATAAAGCTCTCAAGTAATACAAAAGATAAAATGAATAAATCATCTCAAGGGTACTTCAATAATAATAAAAACATAGATAAATCAGTTATTGAGTCGTAAACCGAACGCCAGTGAATGGCAATTCACTTCCTAAGGTTTGTCAGATCGCAATCTCAGTCGGTCTATGGGCTTACGTTCCCCACTTGCCCGTGTCTAAGAATGGCCAAACTCCCGAGGGTAGAACACGCTGAACTCCCGACCTCTCGGACGATAACAATTAACCCAGGTGTACCCCTAGTTCGCAAACCAGGTGGTTGGCATGTTCTTCACCGGGGACTACATCTATCCCACTAGATGTTCTTATCTCAAAATAATCATAAATACCATCAAAGTATTATTCATCTCAAAAATATTCGTCAAAGGGATGTCACCCGGCCTTATACCCATAATTCATCAAAAGATATCTCTTCAAAATTTCTTCAAAGTAGTAGCTTACAAACTTACAACAAAAGTTTCAACAACAAATACTTTGCGCACCACAAAGCACAAACAACGACAATTAAAGAGTACACGACTCCAAGGCTTAATAAATCAATGAAACGTACGCGACTAATCATTTTACAAGGACTAAAAGTAAATATAATGATACACAATTATAACCACAGTAACTTAAAAATCATCAATTCTCAAGAAAATAAAAAGGTCTCAATTTATTTCTGATTTTTAATCCCTTAAATAATTAAAAAGAATATCCTCAAACTCATAACAAAACACAATAAAAATTATTAAACTAATAAAAACGATCAGTAAATTATCACAAAAATTATCATATGACCATTATGACTTTAATGACTTGGTACAAATTTTATTTCTAATTTTCGGTCTCTAAAAGTAATTTTAAACATTAATTTACAGAATACTCAAGAAAGCCAATATAATAATTAAAAATAGAAATAAACGCCCAAAAATTACCAAAAATTCACATAACATGCATAAACTCATGATAATACATAATATACAAATAAATTAATTTTTCGGCCTCTAAAAATAATTTTCACGATTTATATACTGACAGAAACGAAAATGCAAAAACAGATAAATCAATTAAATAAACCTGTAAACAGTAGCCAAAAATTATTCCAAGGCATGAAATACATACTACACATATAAAATGATTCACGAAAAATAATTTCAGCAATTTTAACATTCGTTCAATAATTATTATGCAAATAAGCCAAAAACGCACAAGATACCAAATAAATCAAATAAATACTAAAACTCAGACGAAAATTATTTTTCTATATACAATATTCATACAGAATGCATCAAGTATATTCATGTCAAATTTCGTCAATAATTTCATTCAAAAAAGTATTTTAAACAATTCCTAGCGTAATAATCTAATACCGAATAATACTTTAATCTCTAGCGTTCTAAGATAACTACTAGTTACCTGGAACGTCGGGAGGAGAGCTGAGTCTAAAGGGATTCGAGAAATATACAAGCAATCCAATTCCTCCATGAACGATAATTGTAGCAACAAGTCACTAGGCGTTTTCTTCTTGAACATTGAAAACTCTTATTTCGTACTGCTCTATTCCGACCATGATTCCCGGTGATCAAAACCTCGGAATCTAAATCGCTCCGGTTGAAGTTAAGATAAAGATGTTCTAAACGTGCTGTCCAAATTTGAAGACGATCCAACGGTTAGATCTCCGTGACTCCGTCTAAGGTTATTTTCGTGAAGGTGTGACAGGAAAAACTGAGTTGAACCTTTCTCTTCTTTTCCTCTTCCTTTTCTCTCTTTCTTTTCTTGAAAACAGCGTGGGTTAAATGACAATGATGCTGAACTTCTCTTATTAAAAATCAGAATTTTATGGCAAGGAAAAATGAAGGGTTTAGGAGAATGTTAATGAGGGATTAAATGAGCGGTTACAAGAAATCCAAAGGTTAGCTTAATAAGCACCAAAACTCTTCATCCTCCACTCCAAAATGCTGATTTTCGGCCAGCATAAAACACCACACGTGATATACCATTTCATCACCCTAGTCGGTCCAACAACGTTACAAAAAAAGGCTACGCTACAAAACTGCATCCTAAACGCCTAAATAAATAACGAAACTAATATAACCTTTAAAATAAATAACTAACAACTTAAAATAAATATATATAAATATATCACAATATATAAATATATATACACATTTTCACAACACATTCCAAAATAATTTAAATAATAAATTATTTATTTTTACGAAAAAAATATCATTTTAAAATAAACTAACACCAAAAATAAAGGGTGAAAATTACGGGGTGTTACATAACTCTTAGACCTTATGGTATTTAATTTTGAAATACTAAACAATGGTATTATGTTGGATTCATGGTTAAGCTTTCACTTTTCATTTCAAAGATCACGTGTTCGATATCTTGTAACTAAACAACATTATTTTTTAATTGAGGGTTTGACTCGGAAATAAAGCAATTGCATTAGAGATTTATAAGAGAGTGCCACGCACGTGGCACACAAACTTTCTTAGGAACACCTTTTAATATTAGTATAGATGCGAAAAATATCCAATAGCCTTTTTTTAATTATATGTGTAACTAGGTTTAAACCCGTACGAAGCACGGTTATGTGTTAACATCCTATACAATAAAGTTATATATTTTAATTTTAATAGAATGACTATGTCAGTATTACAATATGATAACTACTTCATCTTTTTTTTATTAGTTGACCCATTTTCTCAGGCACACTTGTCGAGACACTAATTTGAACATTTATATCTCTAAATATCAATAAGAAAAAATTACAAAAGTTCATATTTTGAAAATATACATGGAGACCAATCTAACAAGATCCCATATGACTATATTTTTCCTTAAGTATAAATTACAAGCAAGTCATGTATGTGAATCGTGCCAAAGTCTAAATGAGTCATATAATTAAAAAAAACGGAGGAAGTATTACACAATAGATGCATGACTGTTGTATAGGCTTCTCAGGGTTTACCGAATTAGATGGACTATCGATTATGCCTCCAAACAGTAGATGCCATAGCAGGGTATCTTTCGACGCCACTACGAGAGTAGGATATGTACATATTTTACATGTGCATTATACTCCTCCGACTTCCTATGGACCACCTAGTCAGTGTCCTCCTCGACCCTTTACTCCTCTGACACTTCCATTTACCCCATCATCGCCTTCTTCAGCTATATTGCCTCCATCACCAGGTCAACAGACGTATCGTCGTGGATGAGCAGTTACTACTTTTTTTAGATGACATTGCAGAGGCACACAAGTTGTCGCCTGCATCATCATCCGCTCCCCGTAAGTAAAAACAGGGGAGTTAGCAACACCAATTAGGCTTTAGATTACGATTTCTACTATTTTTGTAAATTGTCATTAACATAATTAGTTTTTGTGTTATGTATATATATATACATATTCTTCGTCAATTTGGTGTGGACTGATCATGAGATTGGAAGGATGACTTTGTAGTAGCTCGGATGTATCTGATGGTTATGGGTAAATGCAGGTTTTGGAGATTCTAGCATCATGGCCAACAATGAATACACAGTTCTGGAAATAAAAAATCCCAAGAGAAAACCGCTAACTCCAATTAGCGATCCTATTGATAAACCCGCTAATTGATTTAGTAGTTCTAGCAACACTAAAGTCGCAAATTCACTTAATGATCTCTTGAAAATAAACCGGTAATGAAATTAACGGTTTATGTCTAAACTTGTAAAAAAATACGAGTTTCTCCATTCTACATAGACGATATGGAGGAAAATAAGTTCGATTACAACACAAAGTAAAAAAATACTTTGTGTTTTAGCACTATTCAAGAAAAAATTTCGTTTATTTGAGATAAGTTTGGTAGAACACGCCCTAATAGTAAAACTCGATATCCGCGCCGTGTTCATCACCCTGTGCTCCGCAGGCGGCGCCACCATTGCCTTTTGTAGCTGCCGAGTGCCGAGTCGCGGACCCTCTTTTTTGTCTTTTATCTGCACATACTTCTTTCTCAGCCCTAAACCCCCCCATAACCAGCAAACCTCTTCTTTTCCCTCCCAAATTCTCCCCTTTCTCCATTGTTTTCTGTTCATTCTTACTTAAAGAGAAATGGGTCGTTCCAAAGCACCTTCAAAGAAGCCACAGCCCCGTGGTGTGGATTTCAAGGTTGACAATTTTGAGTTGCTCATTCTAAACAAAAGTTGTTCAATTTTATTGGGTTTGTGCTTAATTTTTTGTTTTTTGTTTCCCAGAAATTTAAGAAGAAGTTGGGCAGGAAGTTGCCCCCTCCTACTAATGCTACCAATACTGAAATTAAATCCAAAGGTAACATATCAAATTACTCTATATTTCGTTTTTGGGATTTTCTTGTGTTTTTTTTTGTTTACATTTACAGCAACCATATGAAATGTCACTTACCATGTTTATGTTTATATGTAATTTGATCTTAGAATGAGCAAATAATTGCATATATTTGAGCTGCTGATTAAGAAATTTAATATTGAATTTATGTGAGATATATGATTTCAAGCATTATATTGGAAATTGGACATGTTGATTAAAGCTGGGAAATTCCATAAGTATTTGGGGGTATATACATGCAAATATTGAACTTTTTTTTTTGTCAAATGTACTATTTTTTGATTTTTGGAGTGACCAAATACTTGAAAGTAGGTGACTTTCATTCTTTTTTGATGTCATGCTTCTGAATATCTTGCGAAAATTGAAGTTTTGTTTCTGAAGAAGACACAAATTGCTCAATTATTTTAATTATTTTAAATATTATTGAATACATCAATGTTCTAGATGGGAACTTAGAGTTGTTGTACCTTTTCCTTCCCCTTATTAGTGCTTGTGTTGCTTCCAATGAAACAATGGCTTATTGTTATTGATGAATGGTTCGTTTTTGATCTGATTTGTGGGCAGCTATAATTCTTCCGGAACAGAGTGTGGCTTTGGATAAGGCGGGGGGTACCTGTGAGCAAGAAAGGCCTGACATTGAAGGAGCTGCTCCAGCAAACATCTCATCACAATGTCAAAGTTCGTAGAGGTTTGTGTCTGTTTAATAGCCTTTATTGTCAATAGAGGTCATAAGTACATTGGCGAGCTATAATAAAAGACAATGGCTCACAAATGTTGATTTGATTTTGGCATGATGGACGAGCAACCATACGCATAAGTTGAATCAAGATTTATTAGTTCCTTCTGAGTGCCTACTATTGATAATTAAAAAAATACAGTATATACTAATTTATTTGGCTCAGTAACTGCTGAAGTTTAAAGTTTATGCAGATTTAGTCTGGTTTATGTTCTGCCTTTTCGTAGAAAACAGATCACCAGCATTTTTTTTCCTAGTAGTAATTGTTTTCAGTGATTATAGTGCTCTGTGATAAGGAAATAGCATTTGCTTTTATTTGTTGCAGACGCATTGCTAGGTATTAGGGAGTTATTGCTTAAATTCCCAGCAGAGTTGAAGTCCCATAAGAATGCTGTCATTGAGAAATTGCGTGAACGTATTAGTGATGACGATAAAGTAGTTCGTGAAGCACTGTATCAACTATTTAAGTCCATTATCCTTCCCGGATGCAAGGAGGTAAACTTTATTTACTTGCTAATGCTATTAGCCTATCTTTTAGCCCTAGCTGATTAGGTCTTTTAGCAATTAAGCTACTTTGTCCTTCAGAATGTGATACGACATGATAATGTTTTTTCTTATATATTAATCAAAAAAGATGGTCAAACTTTTTATAAGATTAACCACTTGAATAGTATATGAGTAAAACCTAGAAAAACAGAGGTAGTAGATAGTTATATTTCTATTAAAGCTAATTGCATCCATATCGTAAAGTTACATTTAATATTGCATTGATACCATGAAATGATCTACAATCTTAGTTTAATATTATGAAGTAACTTATTATGTTGCATAAGTATTGTAGAGTGACAAATCTAATACGGAAATTGGATGAGAGGGAGTATATATCATGAGTAACAGAACGTATCCAGATTTTTGGATGCTTTACCTATTTTGGCTACCCCCCTTTTGTGTAAGGTTGGGCCTGTGTTTGCTCCAGGGAAGCCCAATAATAGCCCTACATAATTATGCCTATCCTAGATGAGCATTTGAATCCATGTTGGTGGCGTCATGCCACTTGATCCCACCTGGCGGCTGAACCATGGGAGAATGGAACTTGGAATTTTTTTAATTTGAAAATATGATATCTTTGTGAAATGTATTATGTCTGTAAAATATGCTTTGACTAAGCTTGATATTTGCATATGCCAATTAGTTTAGGTATTGATGATGGATGTAATGGTAAGGATCTATTAATTTTTTGTTCCTAGTCAAAGTATCTCTTCACGTATGAAGATTATGCATGCTAAATGACTTTGGATTACTGTATCTTATTAATAGTACAAAGAGAAAATTATGATAGGGAAAGGTGAGCATCAATAATTTCTCTCCATTGGGCTTGATCAAGTGGTCCTACTAAAATTTTAAGCCTGGAATCGAACTTCTTAGTCCTGGTATATCTTTATGGTAAAAGGAGACTAATGCTTGTCTTGTGAAGCTTCAGACTTGGCTCAGCATATTGGGGTTAGCAGGAACTAAAAGGACGGCGAACTGACTCCACTCGGCTATCATGCCATATCGTAATCAAATTACTACTACATAATACTAGGTTGGGGCCTTGGGGGGATGTATTGAAATTCAAGGGCTAATATTGATACTTTATGTGGGAATTTGGCCCATGGAATCTGCATGAGGTTGTTGAATTTACTTGTCATTTTTTTCTTATTCCGGCTGGATTATATTTAATTCTTCTGTTTGGCAATTATATCTGTCTGCTTTTATTCTCATCAGTATGTTGGTTTATTTTTCTTTTTAGGATATTCAGGGGGCACCCATATCTCTTATTATGGCCTATATATTTAAGGCAATGACGCATTTAGCAATTGATGTTCGCTTTATGGCCTTCAAATTCTTCGATCTTGTGGTTCAGAATTATCCTCCAGCCTTTTTTACATATGCAGAAAAGGTAGTATCTGATGATTATTTAGTTATTATTTAGTCTGTGGTTCTGCCAATGTCTTGCAAGTTTGTATCCTAACAACTTAAGTCATTGATGATTTTTTTTTATCATACTTCATGAGATTATGGGTAGTCTTGTTCTTGTCTGTTATGCGACTTGTCCTATCTTTTGCTTTACGTGGTAATGATGGCGGTGTTGGTGGATGGAGCTGGGGCTGGGGCTGGGGCTGGGGTGGGTGTGGTTGGATGTGGCTGGATAGTGGAGTTAGTTGTTGAGGTTAAGGGTTTAAAATGGGATGCCACCAACCTATAGTCAAAAATTTTTGGGGTAGTGTTGGAAAATGAGGAACAGGATTATTGGGGTCTAAACAGAGAGAACAAGGCTTTTGGGGTGAATGCATTGATAGGATATAGGTGCTGTACTGCTGGGACTGAGAAAACCCAATTTCCTTTATTAAATCTTGTAATCTAACATGCCCTAACTCCTTTGAATTATCAGTAGGCACTTGAGATATGTAGCTAATTGTTCAATGCGCCGCTTGTCGAGATATTGGAACAAATTATACTACAGATTTTTGAGGATAGCGGTTTTACTTCTAATATTTTGAGACTATTGTTTTAGGCCCTGAGCTACACTGAAGGATTTTTTCGACTTTGTCAATAAATTACTTCATTATAGCGCGAGGGCATGAGTTTTGTGTGCTTACTTCCCTCCATTTGTATATAGGTGAAACCCTCGTGGAATCTTTCAAATTTATATCTTTATTGGTTTTTAAGAAGAAAAAGTCATCGCTCTTATTGACTATTGTGTTGAAAAGAAACAGAAGTACAGAACCAATTAAAACAAGCTCCTAACACATAATCTTCCAGCTTATTTTGTTGGGAGGCTTGGGCTGTGATGCATGCAGCCTTATACCTATAGTTTGTTTCAAGTGCTCTGTTGGACCCTTGATAGGAATATTTTCGCACGTCATACCTGGTTTGCTGTTAATGACTAATTTTCATGAACTTTTTATGATTATTATTATTATTATTATTGTTATATATATATATATATATATATATATATATATATATATATATATATATATATATATATATATATATATATATATATATATATATATATATTATTTTATCCAGTTTTGTAATTTGTGATATTTCATCTGAGTTATAAGCAGTACTTATATGAGGATAATGCACCTCTGTCTCCCCACCTTCTTCCTTCTCCTCCTCCCCCTTCTGTTTCTTCTTCTCCTATCTTCTCGTCCTGGTTTGATGTTTGATTTTTTTCCTTTCTCCTTTCTGCTCTCCTGATTGACTGCAGGCTTTAGACAATTATACAGATATACTACAGAAGAACCAATTCCATTTGGAGGACAAAAGCAAGCTCAAGTTTACTCTTTCTGCCCTTGTGCGTTGCTTGTCATTGTTGCCATCACACGAAAGAGAAGTTCTTTCTTCTGCACAGGTTCCATCCTTTTTATATTAATATTAAGCGAATTCCAACTTTGATATATGGTTTAGCTTTTTTCTTGCCAAATTTGGTTATCTTTCTTAACTGATCCTGGAATTCACTTCCACATGTTAAACAATGTCCAATTTCTTTGATTGGCAACCTGGGATCAACAATGAACTGATGGCCCTTGATATCATGTTTGTTTATAGTTAGAGAAGCAGATGAAATTCATGATAAAGTAAAAGTCATTCTTATTACCCGGAGTTATTCACTTTGTAAACAGTTGATCTTATCAAACTCAAAAGATTTTTTTTGGTGAAATTAGAACTAATGACATTCGCATCGGGCTGTCCATGTAAATTAATCCGCTGATGTTGCTCTTCAGTGGTTTACATAAATCATCAAGATCCAGATCTTGTTATATGTATTGTATCATTGTTTCGCTTTCAGTTCCACTGAGGTCTTAGGAAAGCTTTTGTTTACATAGAGAAGCAAAACGGCTTGCTATTGAACTTTTCTTGGTGCTAACTGTTAACCATTCACTTTATACCCTTTGGTAATGATGTCTTAAGCACATCTCAAACCCAGGGGGCTTGGCTTACCAGTAAGCTGGAGTCCAGAACCAGGAATACAATACTCATTTTGCTTGCATCGATTTGCAATGTGCCAATGTACTTCATCTGTGTCGATGTGGAATATAAAAGCGCCGAAAAGTAAGGACAGAAGGTAATGAACCGTGAAACACTTAGCAAGTTGAATGTGTCATACATCCCGGATATTTGGAACCCTGACATATGGACTTCTAGTACAAGTTGATAAGGAGCTTGTTTTAGACTATTTTGGAACACTCAATTTAGTGAGAATGTCATTTTCGATGGTGGTAGGATAACTTAAGAACTTCAACTTTGTGATGTACACATCACAAGGAAAGAGAGGGTACAAAATCCCATCCTAAAGTATGAAGTGCATGGGGTCCTTGTTCTAGCCAAATGTGCAGTAACATGAAGCAACTTTCTCTCTAGTCTAAGCAAAAAGATGATATAAAGTATAAAATAGCTGAGGATTTTGTTTCTAAAGACAAGCAGAAATTTGCGTAAGATAAGAGTCGTTACTAAAGCTATATCCTCCAACGACATGCTAACTTGAGCTCCATTATCAACATTTTTTCTCTACAATGGAGAGAGGATCGATGTACTTTTTGAATTTCCACCTCAAATAAACCTTAACACTGGAACTGGGGGATGCCATTTCTCAGTGGTGAATCCTTATGTGTCCTCTAATATTTTACAAAAAAGAGTGGTCAGTTCTCTCTTCGGTCCTGGATTCGGTTTACCTTACATTCTTTCTACAGCTACCTGCAAATCAATACCAGTGATAGGTTGCAAGTGTCATTTGGAACGCAGTGGCCCATGAGAGGTAACTTTCTTTGGATAGTTGTCTTGATTAAACTCATTTCCAGCGATAGGTTGCAAATCCTAGGGCAAAATAGTCTTAAGGTTGGAAAAGTCGCTCCTTTTGTTTTTCCCAGTTGGACCCTTGGCAGTTATGCTGGCTGTTTATGGCGCAAAGACAAAATTGGATTTGCCCATCCCCCATTTGTGAGCATTTACCTGTAAATTATGTGGCATTGGCTGTTTAAATGTGTAGAGAGTCGTAGAGGCCAGCGATGTAGACGAGATTCACCTCAGGTCTTGTATACCACCCCTACAAAACTTTCCAACTAAGCTAGCTCACATCCACATATTATCATAGTTGTGTGTTTGTAGTATATCTATTTGTTAGCTCATTGAAATAAGCCTTTTGTGGGTGAATACCAATTACCAAGTGCTTCTTTAATATAAAAAATATGGGAAGTAGAAGAATGGAGATTTGTTTGGTTGACTAAAACATAGGCAATTGCACTTCCCATACAATGGAGGAAGTGACTACCTAGGCCTTCCTAGTTCCTATATTTTCACTTCCTAGGAAATGCTACTACATGGGGAAAAATATTCATAGGAAATATGACATCCTATGCTCAACCAAACCACCACAAAGACACAGCTTCATGCCCCTTGTTTTAGGGAAGAACTCGTGAAATTAAGAGAATAGGAGCTGTTTGACTATTATATTCACATTATATTTAGTTCATTAGCACTTGAGTTTTGCAAGGTCAATCTTTTGATCAGGATTCAGTGTAATCCACTGCATCACCCCTTTCAATCTTCGCTGTGATGCATTTGAATCTAAATTCTGTCATAAAAATTCCTTGCGTCAGCTCATGTGTGCCCTTGAGGCACCCTTTCAAAGTCACAACTTGTGCACTAACCTGTGCATCACATGGTATGGCCTCAAAGAGGCGTTGATTACTTGCATAGTGCTGCTATTGTGTTCAGTTAATTCTATGAGTTTTAGGACATGATAGTTCTTGTCCCTAGCGCCAAAGGAGATGCTTCTTGTAGCTAAATCTTTCTTTCTTTCTCACAAGAAAATACATTAGTTGCATGCAATGAAGAATCATCTACTTTCTCTGTTACAGTACGATAGCCTTTGCTGATGTTTTACCCATATTAAGAATTTGGAAAGTGGCCTATGGGAGTAGTGCATACTTAAGTCCATAGAGAGATAAAGAATAACTTTGTCAATCACTTGAAACATTCTGTCAAGGAATATGACAATCGTACTGCAATGGAGGGAATATGCATTTTGGTTACGTCTCTGGAGCTTATACTCTGTTTTTGGGATGAAATACATGTCGTATGTTGCTATATAATTGCATCTCTTTGATTTTCACTTAGTTTTTTTTTGAACATGAGATCTAATTTCTCTCCCATATA
Organism: Beta corolliflora; assembly: GCA_947648045.1. NCBI lineage: Eukaryota > Viridiplantae > Streptophyta > Magnoliopsida > Caryophyllales > Amaranthaceae > Beta > Beta corolliflora. The sequence goes on along the minus strand of CANSZD010002496.1, from coordinate 7,299 downwards.
TATCTATAGATGATTAGTTTGCAATTGTCTATTCTGATACAGACTAGCTCTGAGAAAGAAGTACTGCATGCTTTTGAGAGAGATGTGCCTAAAGATTCTACTGGTATGTGACAAATCTCAAACTACACGTTGTATGTGCTCTTTTATTTTAATGCTATTGAATTGGATTTATCATTGCCCTACCATCCAAGATAATTAGATGCATGCTGAATATTACTCACTACAACTGCATGCTGAATTCGAATTAGCGATGCGCATCCGATTTGCTATCTTGGAGACTCAGCAGTGAGCAAGTGCATCCAAATGCTATGTTACTCGGACTTGGGTACTCTTGTCAGAAACTGTACTTAAGTGTGGAGTTGGCTATTTTGTGAAACTTTTTCATGATTTTTTGGCTTTAAATGAAGTGTCCAAGTGTCCTTCCCATGTCCGAGAAACTGACATCGGTACTTGAGGTGAAATAAGAGCCTGAGTAACATGCTCCAAATGCCATGAAGTAATAGAAATTGACAGATTTACATGGTAGCAAGTGAAGCATATGAACCATTATTATCATTTACGTGGTAACAATGTGGATGAGTCCTATAAATTTTGCATTCAGAAAGCTTCGCGTTCTTTTTTGTTACTAGTTTAGACCCCCTCACACACTTATTGTCTAGTGATTTGTCTTCTCCGGTACAAAGGATAGGTGCTTGGATTCAGTGTTTGATGACCATTTTATCTCAAGAAATGCCACTTGTAGAGTCTCAAAAATATGTGGGCTGAGACGTGAAATTTTTGCCTGCGAGTCTAAGCACTTGTCGTTAAGCATATATACGGGATTCTTCATGCATCAAAGCTTGTTATGCGGATGATATGACTCTTGAGGATCCATCCAAAAGAATTCTATATCTCTAACCTTATACTTTGAACTTTGAAGTTCCTAGTGAAGCTTTTAATTTATCTTTTCCCTTTATCTGGGCTTAGATAGCCATATGCAGTTTCAAGGTTGTGATATTGGCATATTCCTACTAGGCATTTAGCTAAGATATCAGTGTAGCTAGTTCTAAAAAGACTCTTTAGCTGGAAGTTCAGTTACAGTTTTCTGTTCAGATGAGGGCTATCTGCTGTTTTAATACAAAAAACTCAATTGAATGTATTGCCATTTTTATGGAATCTCTGCTCTCTAGTTTCAGGTCATATTCATCAGCACTCTTACTAGCTTCCACCAAAATGCACATGTTTACCACCTGTATCTTCTCACAGGTGCAGCGTTATAAGTGTGGTACTTATCCAGTTATCCTGCACATGTTGCCATCACTCTGAGTCTTTGCCATATCTCCTTAAAATGTCCTATTTTATTGTGCCAAATCACCAAATAGGTATTAGAAAAGTAGGAAAGCTTGCCACATTAGAATAAAAAACATTCCAGCAACGTTTTAGCATGTTAAAAGAGCAACAACGACAAATACAAATAAATACTGGCTGGAGTCAGTTCTTGTACTTTACTTTCCTCTTACCATGAAACTTTTGATTATTGCCAAACAAATTTCTCAACTGCCTGAAGTTCATCAAAAATTAGATTTTGTGATTTCAGGAAGTGTATATAATATATTACAATATCATAAAAGAAAAATCGTTGAGAAATAGGAATTGCCATACACATTAACTGCAGTCAACATTAAGGTGTATCTGGCATTCTCACTCTCTTTGCACATGAAATTGTCGCGGTAAATTTTCTTACATATGCTGATGTGGTAAGTAACTCCCTTTTTATTATTTATCAATCTGGTAGTTCCAATTGTGAACTGTATTGGAATTTTCCTTGGCAAGAATCATTCCTTGCGTAATCACCTCAGAAATTGTTACCCTATTTCTCGTTTCAGTCACCTGCTCATAAGTTGCGACCCAATTGTTGGAGCCTCCTTTATCTAATATACACGTTAATGTCCTCAGTTCAAGTCTCTTTCCATAATAAGGTTGTCTTTGTGGTAACTGGCTCAAATCTTGAAGACAACTTATCCATAAAAGTTTGTATGATATTGCATATGGTATTATGGTGTTGCCCACTTGCCCATATCATTTTTTGCTTTGTAGGTGAATCTTATTTAATAGTTTGTCTGACAAAGGTTTACCATTTTCCCCGAGGCTTGAATATATTTCTCAAATGTTCCATTAGTTTTTCAGCACTTCTTTTTTCTAGTAGTAAGATAAAGCATACATTTTGATTGCCCTCCTAACTCCAAGTTCCCTGAATAGTGTTTTTATTATTAATTTAGAATTTAGAGTTTTATGTGTGAATTCTCTTTTGTGAAACCCTTATGAAAAGCCGATAATCCTTTTCTGTAAGTTATTTCATTATTTCTGAATCTCTTCTTCTCGTTTCTGTTGCTTCAGCAAGTCGAGTTTTTTCAGGTTAACCTTATTTTAGGGTATAAATGATAAGCAGGGAAGTCTGGGCATTCTTCCAGGCTTTTTCTGCAATTATGGTACCCTGTGTCCTTACGCCTAAGAGAGGTGGATGTGGCTTGAAATCTTACTAAGATTTTTAGTCACAGCTTACTTCCGGCCCATCATTTTATCTACAATACCAAAAGCATGACCAAACGGAAGTTTAACTGATGAGCATTTGAGTCCCACTGCAATGGAGATATTTTCAAATACCTTGTCAAAATTTATGTGTCTGTAATATAAAAATGTGGTTAATAGATATTGTGTTTATCGTGTGCGCTTCTTGTAGGGCATTTTCTGATTGTTGGTAAACTGAAGGACCTTGTGCCAGTTCTGGTCAATTGCTATTATGGCTTAATGTCGGTGGCCCACTCTCAACCACTGCTTGATTCACATTCTTTTGACTGTATGCTATCTATACTTCAGAGCATAGATCTAGTTGTTCAGTACAATGTCTATGGCATCAGCAAGTATCAACTGGATCTACATACTTCGATGTCTGCTTTTGCAAGCTCAGAGATCCGTGTACAGGATGAGAAGTTCCCTTCTTTGATGTTGGATAGATTGTTTGCTGCTTTCCCCATGCAACCAATACGTTCTCTTCCTGAGGAGGTATTCACTTGTTTTGAGTAAAATTCACTTTTTGTGATTCTCTTATATGAATTTCTCGGAATATGTTCCCTTATGATGTATGTCTGATACCACAAAGTTTTATTTTTCAAATAGGCTGGTCGCGTTGTTTGGTTAGTTATAGTATTTCATGATTTATAATCTCTTTTCTGAAATCAAGGGGAGAAAAGCAAGATGGAAACTTAGGCTCATGAATTCCTTTCAAGAGTGGCTTGCTCTCTGTAGTGTGAGAAACTGGCTGCACTGTTGTGCTAGTTTGTTTTTCGACTAGAGTGGTTGAAGTATTGGATACTTTTGCTGTTTTTCTGATTTATTATTTTCCTAATTCTTATTTTTAGAATTTTCATATGCTTCTGCTGCTTTTCTTCAAGCTTCTGTGCTCAGTGAACCGATTTAGCAAGTATTACTTTCTGTCCATTTGAGCTAATTACAAGTTTGGAGCTATAAACTTTGTGCAATTTGGATCTTCAATCCTGACAGTGAGGCTCTTACCAGTTACCATGGGAAGTCTTGATGCATATGTAGCACTGTTGATAGCTTATATGGCCTTAAAAAATCATCTGAGATCATTTATAATAATAAAAGTTAAAGCTTGTGAAAAAATATTGGTAAATGTGTAGACAATTTTATCATTTATACAGGCCCTTGGAGATTGTGATGTGTTAAACTATTGTCATTTGGATAAATTTTGCAAAAGAATAGTTTCCAACGCCAAATGACAATGATTTAACACATCACAATCTCCAAGGGCCTGTATAAATGATAAAATTGTCTACACATTACCAATATTTTTTTCACAAGCTTTACCTTTATTATTGTCATTTGGATAAGTTGAATAGAGCAAACCCTTAATCCTTTTGCATAAATTTTGGAAATATGGATGAATTGGATCAGTTTTTGAAATTGTCTTTCCTTCTTTTCTTTAACAACGACTGAATCCTGTTTACGGCCCTAGCCAATATTTCTATTTTTGGGTAATATAGTTAGAAATGAGGAAAATCTCTTTGATTAGGCCCAATACAAAGCATCTCAGAAAAATTAAGAAGTTAAGAAGAAGTTCAGAATAGTTCAGAAAAATAAAGAGAAATTCAGAAAAAATAAGTTGAATAGAGCAAACCCTTAATCCTTTTGCTTAATTTTTTGGAAAAATGGATGAAAATGGATCAGTTTTTGAAATTGTCTTTCCTTCTTTTCTTTAACAAAAACTGAATCCTATTTAGGGGCCCTAGCCAATATTTCTATTTTGGGTAATATAGTTAATTAGGGAAATATTTTTTATTAGGCCCGATACAAAGCATCATTCTGAAGGGCCATGAAAAAAAAGCATCATTCTGAAGGACCGAGGAATAATAATTTATTCTTTAGTGAGAGCTCTTGATGCTGAAAATTGGATAGCCATAATAGTGGTATATTTGCTGCAATAGTCAGAAATGTGAAACTATCCAAAAGAAAGAAGATAATACAAAGAGTAGTATGAAAAGGAAAATGTTACTTTTCTAATGGGACTTTTCAGTACCCCTTTCATTGGCAATAACGATGCAGAGGTTCTCACTTTGAATGAAGAAGGTTTTGAACATGGTTTTTATATCTCGGATGTGCTCAAGATCGCGGTAAAGGTCACATAACCACTTTCACGGGGAATATGGACGGTCTGTGGCCTAATATCTAGGTCGCAGTTAGCTCAAAAACCTTTATAATGCACTGATGCGACTGAGTACCATTTTTCTAGATGCCTTTGCTTATGCTTGAGAATGTCCTCTCCAAGTGCTTTTGCTCGTCCACAAATACGAGAATGAAATCTAGCTTCTTTACACTTAAGTGATGAATTTGACCAGCCTCATTATTTACTACATAACCTAGTGGAGCTGACGAATGTTAAGAACAGTGCTTGTATGTATAATCTTTTTGATCATTGTTTTTTCTACTTGCATTGCATGATATTGTTGCTTGCATCCCTTTGTGTTTGTCCCTCTCAAATTCTCACATGAAGAATGTTTTCAATGCAATTGGAACTGTTTTTCTCTTGTCCTCTCCCCTGACAAGTGTTAAGGAAGTAAAAACCGTGTCTTATATGTATAACATCTCTAGTGGGTCTGCTTTGCTGCTTGCATTGCATAGTGTTGCTTGCTTTTCCCTTACTTCTCTCTCTCTTTTTCTCTCTTTCTCTGCAGACATTCCTGCTTGTGGATTTCCTGTTAAATTCCCTTGAAGTTGGTGTCCCTTGGAATTTGAACTGCTAAATTTGTTGCTAGTTTGATCTTGCTAGCAGTAGGAATTATACGTGGTGTTGGTGTTTGTATGACCCACCTTTTCCTTTTGGTTGACAGGATGATCACTATGATCGCAGATATTTCGTATTAAATGCTGTGATATCCCGAATATTTTTCACCTTCAACCAATACATCTGTCCACTTCCTGTTTTGTGTGATAGATTCTTGAGCTTTTTCAAAGATTGGCTCTCCGAGGTTCGTTTCTCTTAGTACATATCCTTTGAACTCAAGATATATATTATAGCTGGAATGGCTAACCTGTTAAATATCTGTTTACATGTGAGCATATCAATTGATTTTTCCTAATGTGGAACTGGAGACTAGCTTTTCATGTTATACTGAGAGAGTGTATAAGGCATCAAGATGCTAGCAATTCATGTTGCATGTTTTACAGGATTTGATGTTGCTAAGGTTTTGACAATTATTAGAAAAGGAAAGAAAAGAGAAAGAAAAAGGGTACTAGATTCTAGCTCATCCCAGAATTGGTTCTTTGTGGATTTTTCATGCTACAATACTTGCTTCCTCTATCTCTTGCTCCCCCTTTTGTTTTGATTTTACTAAGACTGTGTCTTTCGTTGTGTTTGAATAAATTCAGAGACAAAATTTATCAGTAGTGTGTAACCAACAGGAACACTGTTTGTCTATATTGTATTTTATTAGAAATAGCTAATAGCCCATCTTCTGCATTCAAAAGTCACTGCAGCTGAGTGCCCTAATCAATAGACCGTTGGTTTTCTGTTGCATTTTTGGACATTCACGATCAGTTCATCACCACTGCTGCAAGTTCACTGATTGCCTTGCAGATCTCTTCTTTTTAATATAATGGGCCCTTCATCCTTGGAAAGTTGATGCATTTTTTATTTGCTCTGTTGTATCTATGATTTACTCCAATATCTATCTATTTGCAGCTATATAGAAGTAATGTCTCTGATAATGCATTCTATGACAAGCATTTTCCTTCGCTGGTTCCTTTTATTCCAAACCTGGTATCAACAGTAGATCAAGAGCACCACCTTCTAAAGGTATGTCCCACTCACACATATTTTTTGTTGCTTTTTATTCTGAAAATTGTGGCAATGACGTTGTAGAGCTTGGCAAGATTTTCTTGCTTATGTAGAGCTGATCTGTTGAGTTCAACTTAAATCCATGTATGTCATTACCTTATGCATTATATTAGGGGTTCATATCCTCATTAGAATTGCTGAGAAGATGACTCTTATGTCATTTGTACTTCCAGGTTGGAATTCAATTAGTTTGATTGATATATAATACAAGAAAATCAGCAGAGGGTTGTTGGTACATGGGGAGTGATGTCTGCTCCATGGTGACAAGGGAGAAGGGATATAATTTTAATACTTCACAAAGCCAGTAGAAAACTGTCCATGCTTAAAAATGAAGCAAATTAGTTTATATATATGGAGTAAAAGAATCTTGAGGATTCAACAATTCTGAGTCTTGATGTCAATAGATCATCTGTTTGCTTAAACAGTGAATCCTTATTAAGGTGGATCTTTTCCTTTTCTTTTTGGCCCTGGCCCCTGATAAGAAATTTTCCACATATGGGAGAGCAGTTAGGGTTCTGGAGAAAAAGATGTCATCAGAAGAGAGTGAACAGAAAGTGTATGCCGTTTTGCTTCTTTTGTAAAGGGGGGACTCCTCAGCCTATATACATGTGTCCAAGGAGAAGACAAGTGCCACTTAAGGCTGAACCTGGAAGACTAATAAGAAATAATTGGTGATGAGTAGTAATCTGCTTCCTGTATTTTGGAATACCAGTGGATGTGATTAATAGGTGATGGATTAAGGACCTGTTTCCTTGGTATGGGTGGGGATAGGAGAGACCATGAGATTATCTTGCGCCAAATTTGAAAGAGGTCAACTCTGGTGCGGATTGAGATAGGCTAAGAGTGGTTTGTATTATGAACATATTTTTCCTAACAACATTTCCTTGTTGAAGATGATTATTGCA
>CANSZD010002495.1:297500-396004 GCA_947648045.1 Beta corolliflora | reverse complement strand
CCACCAATTAAAATATTATTTTGCTTCCAACTTTTATAACATCACCCACTTTCCCATACGCCCCACATTCTCTCCCTTAATAAACAATTCATAAAAAAACTGTACTCAACTTCTATATTTAATTACGACAACTAAGGCCATACACACGATTTCTTCTAATACTGCGCCCATAAAATATGGGACTCTATTTAGCGACTTATGAAAGACAAATATAGGGGTATTAACATATTGAATATATAAAACGATTTCAAAATAAGAATAGGAACACATTAGAACATGAAATATATAATAAAATAACTTACTAAAGCATAACTTTTATGAGTGTGAGTTGTGTTTGAGATGTTTAGAATTGATATAAATAACACATGACATAGTTGGTCCAAAAATGCAAACAAGACAATGACGCCCCAATGGGTTCAAAATTAAGGGTATGTGAGCTTCGATGAGGGACATTCACTAACATATGACACTTTTAAGTTATAAGTAACCATTATCAAAACTGAAGATGAGAGCATGCCCGCCCACTCATGGTAGAATTGGTTATGAAATTGGGTCATCCATCAAGGTCAAAAAAAACTTTGCCTTCCATCCATGGATTTTTCATGTTTTACCTTGGGTCATAGAATGACTAAATCCATATTTGGGCATCCTATGACCCAAAACATAGATTGAGTCATGTAAAAGTAGAAGGAAAGGACCCACAAAAAACTTGATAAAATTGGCTGGCAATAACTCAAAACGTAGAGTTTTGAGGTGCAAAAAATAGGAGAGCCAATCCCATTGTGCCACGCGTGCATCAGTTCAACAAGAAAATTGAAGGCAAATTCTGACGCGTCAGACGCGTGTCAGTACTGGGCAGAGCGCCCAGCGAACCAGACGCTGCCACGTGGCTCTTCAATTTATTTTTGTTATTCAGATTTTGTAATCTGAATAATTTTAAAAATACAAATCAAAAAAAAAAAAAAATCACCAACAGTCATATTTTTTTGAGATCTATAAATAAACATCTATTTTGTTATATTTTGACACACTTTCAAAATTAATTATTTTTGGGTCATGAGTGGGGTGCATTTGTCAAAATGAGTCATAAAGCATGACCAGTTTTTGTAAGAAGAGAGAGAAAGTTGATGACAGAGAGGGATGTCATGTTTTTTTGGGGCATGAGTGGGCATGCTCTGATATTTAATAAACTCAACCATATAATTATAACTCTAGAGAAACGTGTGCACAAACTTTAAGACACACATGTTGCAATCTGAACTTCTATTCGTCGCCCCTAAAGTACTTAAAATCGCCCCAACAACCTTGTGAATGTACCATTATGCCCTTAACTCCTTTTTATCATTTTACTTTACTTGAGCATTGAAATTTATCCTTCATTTGAAATCTGAATTTTACCAATATACAATTCTCTCTAAAATCACCAACAACCAATCGCAACTCATCACCCAACGCCATCATCCCCAGCAACCCAATGCTATCATCGCCGGCAAGGATGTCTTCTTCAGACGAAGAGGTTAATTTTTTTTTTTTACGTCTGTAAACAACGCCAACGTTTGGCCAGAACGTTGGATCTTTGGAACCAACGTCGGCCGGGACGTTGATTCCATGGATCCAACGTTTGGCCGTAACGTTGGATCCATGGAACCATCGTCCTGGCCAGACGTTGGTTCCAAAGATCCAACGTTCAGGCCAAACGTTGGATCCATGGAATCAACGTCCTGGCCAGACGTTGGTTCCATGGATCCAACGTTCTGGCCAAACGTTGGAACCCCTATATGTATCTCCTTCTGTTATTTTTACAAATCAAAATTGTTTTTAAAAAATTAAAAATAAGATTAAACTAGTATTTGTGAATATTGTGATATTTTCGTGTAATAAAAGATGATTTGTTTTTTCAGGAGCCTGTTGGTGATCGGATTAATTATAACCCGTATTTCGATAATAGTCCAGAATTTGAAACGCGTGATGCTGCTGCCGAGTGGTGTAGAAACATTGCCGTTGAGCTTGGGTTTTTCTTGACGATCACTAGTCACAAAAAGAAGTATCAACTTTTGGATTGTGATCGTGGCAAGAAGAAGGAACCTCGTGATTTCAGTTCGGCAATTAGAAGAAAAACAAAGAGAAAAGCATGTGGCTGTGAGTTTCGGTTGTTCCTAGTCCCAAAAAACGACTACACGTGTTGGGTGGTCGAGACTAGGGTTGAACATGGGTTTCATAATCACCCAATGATGTTATACCCGGAGGGTCATCGACAAATCTCTGGTCTCAGTCCCGCCGCCAAGAAGTTAGTTGGAGAACTAACTTCATCCCATGTGAAACCACGAAACATTATGAAAGCCATTGAAGGTGCATTTCCGTCTTTGAAGCCTAACATGAGGCACATATACAATTGCAGAGATATATTGAGACGGGAGAGATCAGAAGGCAGAAATGCAGCCCAACAGTTTCTTCAACAGGCTGTTGAAAGCAAGTATCTTTTTTGGATTCAGTCGGACGAGATGGGTAGGGTGACACATACATTCATTGCACACCCGACGTCCGTGAATTTAGTGCGTACATATCCGCACGTGATTCACATTGATGCAACGTACAAGACAAATAGGTACTTGTATCCTTTGGTGGAGATTGTTGGGGTGACACCAACCAACAAGAATTTTCTTGTTGCATGGGCATTGTTGCAACATGAGGATGCTCAGAGTTATCGCTGGATGTTGGACAGACTAAAGAACCTCATTGGTAGTGTGGCTCCGAATGCCATTGTCACTGATCGAGATTTGGCTTTGTGCAAGTATATCTCGGAGATTTTTCCCACATCTGCACATCTACTTTGCACCTGGCATATCAATCATGATGTGGAGGCCTGGGTAACAAGGAAGTGTGGTGGGAAAAGAAAGATCGGAATTAGCTTCGGACGAGGAAGTTGGGCTAGGGTAATGAAATCCAAAACCGAGGCTGAATATGAAATAAATGTAGCCAACATGATGGAGGAGTGGGGTACAGGTTGGGAATACCACATCCATTGATTTTCCTACCTACATCCACGGGACTTGGCTTGTGCACAAAGAGAAGTTTGTGCAATGTTGGACTAACCGAGTAAGACACTTCGGTAACACAACCAACAACAAAGTCGAGAGCTCTCATTCGGCTTTGAAAGCGTGGATTGCTACTCCAACCGAGGCAATCGACACATTGTTTATGCAAGTTGATGCTTTTGTTTTAGGGCGCTTGAAAGAGATAAGAAACTCTTTGGAAGCATCGCGGCGTACTCATGGGATCGAATTTGATCCGCCACCATATAGCGCATTGAACGGTATTTGCTCTCAATATTGTTTGGAGCTAATTCGAAGGAGCTTGGAAGAATAGCGAGCTTGACCGGGATTGGAGTAGATGCGGATGTGTTGTTGAGACTACGCATGGTATTCCATGTGCTTGCCATACTTTTTTCTCCTTGCAATCAGATCAACTCTTATACACTCAGGAGGTTGATGCATTTTGGTGGAGACTAGCTATTGGTGATGGGACAGATTCGGCTGAGATACTATCGGAGTGCGATCGGGACCGCCGTTCTTCGATACATTAGTGAACGAGGTACATGATAAAGATCCTGCGGTCATGAGATCTATTTCTCGGGTACTCCATTCGAACTCCACCCCGAACGATATTCCTTTGAGGAGCCTCGATGTTAACGTGACGAGTAAGGGTCGTTCTAAGTTGAACAAGGGCATGCGACGGGAAAAAGTGGGTGGGAGCACGTTATGGGCAAGTCTCCTAAGGGTAAAGGCAAAACTTCGGGTCGGCTCCTCGGTAATAATATATTTGTGTATATACTTTAATTGTTTGTTTCGTATAATTGTATTTGCGTATAATTGTAGACATTTAATTAAATTGTTGTATATTAACTTTGCAGGGTGGAGATTCGATATGGAAAATTTTCCATACTTTCATAAACTTCCACTAGCCATCCAACACCACATAGAAGGCTGGCATGATGTAGTTGCTGATGGTAATTGTGGTTTTCGATGCGTAGCAGATGCTTTTTGTTCCGGCCAAGAAAATTGGGACATTGTACGCCGATCGCAGTGAGTGAGTTGCATCAAAATGGTCGTCAATTTCATTGGGTCTATGGTCGAGGACCTCAAAGAGGCAATTAGGCGTGTTCGATGGGAAGGTAAAGGTTGTGGGGAGGAACATTACATGGAGGCCATTGCGGACTTGTACCCCATTGCGAACCACTACGGATGTACGATCTTTTTTTCGCTCTCAATGGTCGTATTGATATGTCGACTACAGTTTTCCCACTTGATGTTGGGGGCATGAACGCTTTGCCACAAAGGGAGTTAGCCATAGCTCATCTAGGGAGTTACAAGCATTTTATTCGGCTTCAACTTCACCGAGGTCATCCGGTCCCTACTATTCCTCAACAAGTGGTTTCGAGTTGCTTCTCAAGTCGTTCGTCCTTGGGCAAGTCACTATTCAAAACGGATAGCACAAAGGGATGATTCATCTACCTCAACAACCCCAACAACTACTTCTTAGTTTTACCTCTTGCTAGTTGTACTAATGAACCAATTGTGTTAATTTATGAACTAATTGTGTTGATTTATGAACTAATTGTGTTGTTGTATGAACTAATTGTGTTGTTGTATGAACTAAATGACAATATAACTAATTAAATATGCAATTACTCATAATTAACAAGCATTAAAGTGTTATGATTTAAAAAGCATACATAAACATTGAGTTAAAAGTTGTTTAACATAACTAAAACCCGCTACTCGTTCTCTTCATTCGTATTGTGTAACACTTTGTTCCAATCCTCAATGAGTTGCTCAACATTCGCACGTGCATCATCCCATTCAGATTCGTCCCGATGTTGCATGAATGGACGAGTTGCATTTATCCACCTACTCATCCACTGTTGCATAAAAAAATACTAGATCATCAATATATTTAATTTTGGTACATTGATACAAATTATGAATCCATTAAAATACATTTACCTGCTCGGTTGCGGTACGATCTGGTATGGGTCGAGCACTACTACCTCCATCATTCAACAAATATGGATGTGAATGTCGGCGATACCAAGACAAGTAGTCGAGTGGCGCAAGTGGCCGGTGCAGTAACCCTTCTCAAACATCTCAATGTTTACACAATTACCTCGTTTGTAAACAAAATAACAATTGTAATATACTAACAATAATAATAAACATAAAATTAATATAATATTAATATAATTACCTGTCGGGAACGAGAACCAGCCCGATTCACAATGGACAGCAGAAGATTTCACAGAATACTTTCCCTTGCTAGGCCTAGATGCAGACTCTGGAGCAATAATAGGAACAGGTACAGTCTGCATACGGCCTAACTGCCGCACACATCGATCAGGCATATATGGCTCGATAACTCCCCGATAACGAATGGTGCCCCTATATAATGTTCTCCGAATAGTGTTCGGATCAAAATGATGACCATAAGGCAACCAATCCACCTGCAATTATTACAAAAAAAGCGATTTTATTTAATGAAATACAAGTAAAAAAAACAAACTGTTAATAATAGTACATAAATAGTGACTTACATCCTCTCGCCGTCGTGTGTCTAATCGTCTCTCGATAGAGCAAAGACGGTCATGAGACCTCGGCTCCGGGGTACGCAGCCCAACTCTGCGCTCGTGGAGCTGCCCCACCAATAATATGCTGTGCGCGCGGCCTGAAGCATGGAAAATACTCATAAATCCATGCCTGGAGTAAAGTCAAATGTAGTAGCTAATCCCGACCGTGGAGGTACGACTAGCCTCACCCAACCGACGATACAAGTACGCAAGTGTAGCCGACCCCCGAGGAGAACGTGTGAACGATATCCGGAGACCCGGCCTCAACAATGTCAAAGGGTCTCAACCTCGATCCACTCTTATGCGGGAACAAACAAAGATCCTAGAATCAACCATATAATACATGTCATTAGTTTCTCCAATGAAGCAGGTGTCTCCCCATCCGATAGAATATCGCAACCCCTTGTGCAAAGAATAGCACCATTCTCCCAAAGTGGACTCCCGAGCTCTGCAACTGTCCTACCGATCGAGTCTGCAACCAAACCCCTAAGAGCAACACTCGGAGTGGTGTCATTCACCGTGCACCCCTCAACTGGAATATGCAATATATGCCACACATCATGCATCATGATTGTCATCTCCCCAAACGGTAGGTGAAAAGAACTCGTATCAGCCGCCACCGCTCGACAAATGCCGAAATCAAGGGCGCATCAATGTGCGTGAACATAGTAAAGGGGATATGGTACGGGGACGTTCTACGAAGACGATCCCCGTATCGGTGGAGGCAACGCCCTAGCCCACGTCCTCAAACGTGCACAAATCCTCTCTCGTGTCTGACACTTCAGGAGAATTCTATCCCCCCCTCCCAAATCTCCATAGCTACATGTCCACCAAAACTAGGGATAACGGACCCAACAATAGGTCCTCCCCGCAATCGGACTCGTGACCTTCCGACTAAGGTCATCGGCATCCTTCCCCTTTCGACTCTCAACGCCGATGAACTCCCCCTCGCCGCGTATAAACCGCCCACCCCTACCCTTACGTACATTCCAACGATCACCTGGCCGTAGGCTCTACATACGGATCTCTCTCAAATTCCCGCATAATTGCATCCCGAACATCATCATCGTAAAGAACATCGATGCCGCCTCATATGCATCCCTCTCATCCTCATCCCCCTCATCCATCTCCCCGATGCTCCCTTGCATCGTACGATCCACCAACCCCTCATCGTGTAACCGAAGCCGACGTCGCGGACCGGTCGGCTTCATCCGCGCCCTCCTAACCGAAGCGAAACACCACGTGAGTGGGATGTCGCGGACCCGAATCCTCGTTGTGTATGCGAAACCCGGGAAGTGTCTTCCCTAAGCAAATTGTCGAAACCCGATGGCTATTCAATACAACAATATTATTTAATAAAATAATTATTAATAATTCATAATTCAATATATTAACCATACAACAATAATTAATAATAATCAAAACATATTATTTATAATCAAAACTTACTATTTCTAATTTTCTACAACCTACAATAATAATAATTTAATTAAAACATACTAAATAATATTATATGAATTATTTTTATAAAATATTCAAAAAAAATATCACTTACATTTCATGAATTAATAAAATAATAACATTTTAAATATGAAAATATAACATAAATAACAAAATTAATAATAACGAAATTTAAAAGAAAAAAAAAATATTTCCGCTTCCATAGAAGCAACGTTTGGTAACGCGTTGCTTCCATGGAAGCAACGTTTAGCCGTAACGTTGCTTCCATGGAAGCAACGTTTGGCTGAAAACCTTGCTTCCATGGAAGCAACGTTTGCCCAAACGTTGCTTCCATGGAAGCAACGTTACGACCCAAACGTTGCTTCCATGGAAGCAACGGCAAGCCGCACGTTGGCTATTTTTTTTTTTAAAAAAAATTACCTCGCGATGCTTCCGCCTCTCTTTGCCGCCATATCCGCCGCGCCGCCGCCTCCTCTACCGCTTCGTGCCGGCGTCTTGCCTCTATAGCCCTAGCAACTGCATCCTCCGTTTGACGCTTGAGTACAATTTTCTTTCGTGGCCTTGAATTTTCTGACATTTTTTTGGTTTAGATGGTGGTGATGGTGGCTGTGGTAGTGGTGGTGATGTTTTTGTGAAGAAGGATGAGAGGGAGGTGAAGAATCTGATGAAATGAAAAATGGTGAGATGAGAGAGAAGATGGTAGGTGAAATAATTGAGTAAAAATCAAAAAAGTAAAATAAGGGTATAATGGTCCAAGCATATAATAATTGGGGCGATTTTAAGTAGTTTGGGGGCGATATTTAACAATCCCCGTTGCAATCAACCAGGCAAGATAACTGAGTACATTATTAAGGGGAAGTACCTTCTCACACGCTACTCTTGAAAAAGAACTCCGAAGTGCTAAAGGTTGTGGTACACTACCAGTAGTCCAGTACACATCAATCTAGACTATGTTTTTATCCTATCAATTGAGGGTCTGTTCGACATTACTGTCAGTTTTCAGTTTTTGGGTTTATCAATATAAAAATCATATGATATAAAGAGTATAATAATTAATAAACTTACAATTAGTCATACTTATACTAAACATGTCAATTTTGAAAACTGACATCTAGACCTGGTTATTGGGCGGGTTGGGTTAGGGTTGGTGCAGGTCAAAAGCGAGTTGGGTCATAAAAGGGTTGGCTCATAAGGATCATAGCGGATCGAAATGCGGTTATCAGGTCGATAGCGGGCCGTTAATGGATGGGTCGAAAAAAACGGACAAGAAAAATAGTGAACTGAGAGAGACAAAAGTGAGTATAATTGAATACTAATCCGTACATGTAATTTTTTTACAATATCTTTTTTATTTTTCAAAATTATTGGGATTTTTTTGTTGGCCCTATAATGACCTTGTCCAATAAAAGCCCTATAAAAATGACCCTAACCCTTTCGCCATTGGGCTACCCTGTCCAATAACCAGATCTACTGACAACAGAAAACTAGAAACCACTTTTTTCCGATTTACATATTTTTGTTTTTGTTTTTTTTTTAAAAAAAAAAGAAAACTAGAAACAAAAAAACGATAACGAACGAGCCTTAAGAAACTACTTTTTGACGTATTATGTTGTCACCTTTAACGTTCTTTTTGACCGGGCATATTTAACAATCCCAATTGCATTCTAAAGCTCTATCCATACTTAGGCCCTGTTCTTTTGGACTTATTTTCAATTCAGTTGAGTTAATTTCAGTTCAGTTCAGTTAGTTTCCTCTCATAGTTTTCATTCAGTTCAGTTCAGTTCAACCCAGTTCAATCCAAAAGAACAGGGCCTTATTTGGTATACTCATGAGTAAAACCCTTAACTTATTTTCCTATCACCATTGAATGTAATAGGATACATATAGACTTCCTAGTTCCTACCATGAACAATGAATGGGGTAAAAGAATATAATCAGAAGATGGTTAAGAATTTAATTAGGAGATTCTTATTTGTTTGCCCTCCCAATTCCCAAACTCCAAATTTTTTTTCGGTTTTTTCACCAAATACCCTTGACAAATAAATTTATTCACCAAATACCCCCACTTTTTTCAAAATTCACCAGATACCCCTGACCTTTAAAAAAATTCACCAGATACCCCTGACCTTTAAAAAAATTACCCAAAATACCCTTTTGGCTAACGGACGTTAGTGTTCCGTTAACTAATTAACCTAAAAACCCTAATTAAACCTAACTAAACCCTAAAAAACCTAAAACTCTATCTCCCTAACCCAACTCTAGCCCCCCCAAACCCCAACCCCCCCAACCCTAGACCCACCACCCAATCCTAGCCCCACCCCCTCCCCCTCCCCCTCCCCTACAAGCTGCCACACATGCCCCTTCCCCCACGCAGGTCCCCCTCCCCTCGACCTCCCTCTCGCCTCCCCCTCCCTCCCTCCCCGCGCCAGTTCAACACCGCCCCCCTCCCTCGCCCGGTTCACATCGGTCCCCCCCCCCTCGCGTCGGTCCCCCTCCCCTCGCGTCGGTTCGCGTCGGTCCCCCCTCCCTCGATCTCGCCGGCGCCTCCCCTTCCCTCACTCACTCGATCTCGTTAGTTGATGCGGGGTGGGGTGGTGGGATCGAGGGAGGGGAGCGTGGGAGGGGAGGGGGATGCGTGGGAAGGGGAGCCTGGGTGGGGAGGGGGATGGGGGATGCGTGGGAGGGAGGAGGGCTGGCTGGGGCCGGGTGTTGGGGGTGGTGGGTCAGGGGTGGTGGGGTGGTGGGCGGGGTGGGGGGTTGGGGTGGAGGGGGGACCTGGTGGGTTAGGGGAGAAGGAGGGTTAGGGTTAGTTAGGATTAATTAGGTTGACTTAGGGCTAATTAGGTTGACTTAGGGCTAATTAGGTTGACTTATGGCAAAATTGTAAATAAAAGCTAATGGAGGACTAACGTCCGTCAACAAAAGGGTATCTGGTGAATTTTTTTAAAGGTCAAAGGTATCTGGTGAATTTTGAAAAAAGTTAAGGTATTTGATGAATAAATTTATTTGTCAGAGGTATTTGATGAAAAAACCGTTTTTTTTAATTCAGTAATTTACTGGTCCAAATAGGGTAAACTCTTAATGAGAGTCGAATTCCCGACCATGAGGTGGGGGAGGTGGGAGGAGCTCCCACCTGATTCTCATTTCCAAACTCTAATTTGACCAAAACACAAAACAAAAAACAAAAAAAAACTTTCCCCACCATGCCCAAGAGCTATAACACACTCACAAGTCACAACACAATCGCAAAAACCCAGATTTGAGAAACACAGCAACTTTACTTTGAATTCTCTGAATTCTTTTTTAAAACAATCCAACCTTTTTCTTTCTACCTCTCATGGAATTTCCACCAGACTTAGACTTATTCGGAGAAGATGAAGAAGATGAATACTCTCAAGAAAATGAACAACAACAACAAGAGGAAGAAGTTGACAACGAACAAAAACCTATTGTTCGTCTTTCTTCATCCTCTGACTCATCTCGCTCATCTTCACCGTCCAATTCATCATCTTCCTCATCTTCACGATCAAGATCTTCATCTAGCGGTAGTGGCAGCGGCAGCGGAAGCAGCAGCGGAGAAGAGGAGAGAGAAAATGGTGGAGAAGAAGAAGTTGTGTCTAATAGTAGGATTATAGCAAGGGATATTTTTGGGGATGAACCTGATGATGAAGACCTTGAAGAAGATGAGGAAGAACAAGATGGTAGAGATCTTTTTGGGTCTGATAATGAAGATTATTGCAAAACTACTGCTATTAGCCCTCACGCTGTTCCTGGTAATTCTAATTTTTGAAGAAATTTGGGTTCTTGTTTGTGGGTGGGTGTTGGTGATTTTAGTTTAATTCTGGGTTTTGATGCTTGTTTTCTATAGTTTGGTGATTTTTTTTATGTGGGTAATGTTTGTTTTGTGTTTATGTGGGTTTAGGTTTGAGGATTGGTGGGAGGTGTTTTGTGGGTATATGGTTATAGTTTGAGGAAAAATTGTGTTTTTTGTAGGTGGGTTTGGTTGATTTTAGTTCAATTCTAGGTTTTAGTGCTTGTTCAATAGGGTTGTATGGATGTTGAGATATGGGTTTATTGGTCTTTTGTGTTGGGTTTCTTATTAAGTATCTGCATTTGAGCTGATTAGTGGGTCTGTTGTTCCAATTGTTCATTGGCATTACTGATTGTAGTCAGTTTTGGGTGAGTTCAAGTCTCATTGGACATCTGCTGTTGAGCTGAACCAATGGGGCTTGTGTTGCAATATGTCATTCGTCGTGGCTCAAATTGCTGGCCGTTATCCACCCTGCAAAAGTGGAGGACTATTCGGAGTTTTACTGTAGTATACTTCTATGGGATAATGTTGTCACTAATTTTATATCCCAGTTATGGAATTGAAGGTGTACTTGTTTTGAGAATTGAGAATTTTCTAATTCAGGTCCTTTTCCTCAAGGATGGGGCACCGATTGCTTGGTAAGGTAGGATACTTTTGAGATATGCTTAAACTACAGCAACCCCCCCCTCTTGTTTTCTATGTGCAAAGGTGATTTTACTAGGCTTACTTTGTCTGAGCTTTCTAAGTAGTTTCAGGTGGATAATCTGTAAGCTTATCTGCTGACATGTTATATGTCTTGGCTATATTTTTTTTGAAGCTGTTCCACAGATTATAGTTTAACTGCTTGATCTAAGGAGTTTGATGACTGTCTTTTCCATTTCTTCTCTTCTTTTCTGTGCTCCTCCTCCTGGTTCATTGAAGAATTTGTATTCTGCAGTATTGCCTCCAATTCGCAGTAACCACCAACAAGATAGAGGTGGAGGTGGCCGTGGCCGTGGACGTGGACGATGGCAAAATGATAGTGGTGCTGGTATCTTACCTCGGCCTGGATACCCTCCCAGACAAAATTATGGCTTCAACCCTAGATTTCCTCCTGTTGTAAGAGATGAACGGTTTGTTTCGGAGCTCAAGTTTGCAAAGAGTGAAGAAACACTTTCAAGAAAAGCTGTACAATTCCAAGAGGTAAATAATTGTTCCCTTATGATGCAGAATATTCTGCATTATTAATTGTTTTTGGTAGATTTTCACTGTTTTAGGTATGGTAGATATGATGTTGGCTGGTACACGTACACCATAGGCAGATAATTAGTTGTTAGATTTTAGCTGGACTTTGAGGGGATTGTTTGGGTGCTGTATTGAGTTGGGTCTATTATGAATTAAAAACCAAGGTTTTTACTTTTCCCGGGTGTGGTGTAATTTGGTAGATTATGAGACTCCTTACTTTTTTCTTACTCTTAGCTTCTGATTTTAAACTATATATAACAGTAAGTGACTAGAATATACCCGGTGATTTTGTGATGCTTGTCATGTAAATGATGATTTTGCCTTTTAATTATTGTTTGCTAATACAGCTTAGTGGCAATTTGATTAATTAGCCTTGTGAACTTGCCTGCTATAGTCGTGTGGAAGGTGGTGAAGTCTTCTTCGATGATCGCAGCTTGGTAAGAGGTCTAGATAAATTCTGTGATCATGTTCCAACACCCCTTTCAAGCATCATAAAATGTGAATGCTTGTCTAATTGTTTGCATGTATGTTATTAGAGGCTTTTTAAGCGACTAATCAGTGAAGACGTTGGAGCAGATCTGAATGAAGGCTTTGATACCTTCAGCGAGAAAAAAGGTAGAAGATAATTACTGATGCTAGATTTTTTTGAAATTAATGATCGTTAAAGGGTTGAAGGGGGGATAAGCATAGGAGAGAGCATGATGAAGGGGTTTTCTGTTTACTGGCCATTGGGGTTTTATGTCTCAGTGCTGATTTATGGCCTTATGGGAATTGTGCTATGTAATTTATTAATTGTTCTTAAACCAGATTTGGGCTCTCAGGGTTTTGGTGATCTACTTGCTTGCATCAGAGAAAAAAGAATTCCTCTTCAAAATATGCATTTTGTGGTAAGTACTTTCTGCGAGGCTTCTGTGGATAAGTTTTCAGTGAACTATCTTATCTGATTCTGTTTACATTTTTTGTTTGTCTTGTGCAGACTTATCGTAACAACCTAAATAAGGTAAAATGTAATGTTACCTATCAGTTTGAAATAACTTGTGGTATTATATTAGCACTATAATTAAGCACATGGTATCTTATCTTCCATGAGAAATGTTAGTAATGGGAGAAGGCTTGATGGAAATTTCTGTCTTAGTGATTTGGTTGATTGGGCACTTTAGTAGGTAGATTACTGAATATACTTAACACGTTTCTTTTACGGTTCAGCTGTTCTCACTTCTCTCTTTCAGAAATTCCTATAATTTCTTGTATAAGCTGAGTGCTTAACTTTTCTTTTCCTCCACCAATTGTGCAGATTCTGGCCACTGCTTATATTCGGAATGAGCCTTGGGAAATGGGAGTACATAAAAGAAAAGGGGTAGTTTATCTTGATGTTCACAAATTACCAGAAAGGCCGCAGACAGAGATGGATCGCAGAAGGTAGGTAACCTATATTCTAATCAAGCTTCAGAGATGTCCAAAGATGAAAGGGGTTGATATGATATGATATGATAATATGCTATCTAATGTAACTTGTAAGTGTCCCTGCCTTGTTGATATTTAAAAAATTACTGGCAATATTGGGTTCTGATATATGGACGGTGGTGGTTAGTTAATTAAGCCAAAAGAAGATACTATGAGTTCCCGTTTCGCTACTGCTTATATTTGAATGTCAGCTGTGATAATTGGTATGAAATCTCACATGATGGCACCCTCTTGCTGATGTTTTAGAAATTTGTTAGTCGATTAGACTTGTTGGAGTTTTTCCGTCTATTGTTAGTTCTTATTCTAAGCAACTTAAATTAGGTGACAGCAGACTGCTTATATGAATTCCATTGCCCTTATAGTGAGAAATCAAGTTTATTAAGTTCATTTGTGATAAGACCCTTTGTGCATGCACAATATTATCACTCTCTTGCTTACGTTCAAGAACTTAGACAATTGCTGATCAATGGGACTCTGTGGTCTTGGACAACAGTTGATGCTTCAGTGCTGTGTGAAAGTGGCATAATTAAAGTGATGAGGAGAGAGACGCTTTCCCCGATATTGTTGAAAAGTCAATTTGAGAAAAAGTATATGTATTAGAATGGTTGTGAATCCTGTATTGTGCATATTCTTGATTGGTTCCTTTCATTTCTTTTGACATGCTTTTACCTTTCCTTTCCTTCATTAGATTTACTAAGATATCGTGTCGTGCACCACAATACCAATAATGATGTCTCATATGTTGCTTCACATATGTCAATTAATAGCAAAGGAAAATACTTTTTCTCTATATATTCTTGAACTATGTGTCTTCATATTACCGTTTTATTGAACTAGGTGCTATTGGGGGTATTGCTTTGAGACCCTTGCAACTGAAGATCCTAGGAGGGATGGGGGAGAGGGTATACATCATATTGATGCAAACATTGAGTACTGTGCTGTCATTAAAACAAAACTTGGTGCTCATCGGATATTAATGGGTGCTGAAATGGATTGCTGTGACTCCACGGATGATGGGAGGAGGTTTTATGTGGAGTTGAAGACGTCTCGAGAGGTTTGATGTTTTTTGATGTAAATTTAGTATGTGCATTGAATTCTTGTGTCTTTATGAAGCTTTGCTCTGGGTTTCCATTTTCTTAACTATATGTGGCTCATGACTATTGATTGACAGTTGGAATATCATACAGAAGAAAGATACGAGAGAGAGAAATTACTCAAATTCTGGGTGTGTGGAGCCTTTCATCTTAGCTAGCTGTTGCATATTTCTTTTCCACTTGGCATTTCGGTGGGCATGTTTTCCTCTCCAAAACCAATTTATGAGTATATTGTGATGTTACAGTTACGTTGATTTTGAATTGCAGATCCAATCATTTCTAGCAGGTGTTCCCTATATTGTCGTTGGTTTTAGGTAAAAATCTCCTGCAGCCATCTGCTTTTGCAATTTGTTGAACCATAGCTCTGGTTTGCTTAGAAGTTTCTTCTGCTTTTCTTTTTTCCTTTTTGTGCAAAAGAAAGACTCGGGCACTTTGTCTGTACTTGGCAATCCTCCTTTAAATCTTTGATTGCATGTGATCTATAAAGAATAGCAATGAAAATAAACTAGCTGTGGGTTAAATGGGAGATATTGACCCTTGATTGCAAAGTGATTGTCACAATAAGTCATCAAAATTATGCATCCGAAATTGTGGATTCCTCCATACAAATTTGTCGTATATGATTTGCATTTCAGGAAAGCCTTCTTAACACTTGCCTTCTTTTCTCTCGTGCTGTTAAAATTTCTTTACCTCGTCCACTCCGACTGACCGATTTTAAGTAGGCACACGTAATTCTTAACCAAATCAAAATATAGTCGGTTTTTCTTGTAATTGTGATCACAGGATGAATTTCACTAATTCATGATGTAATCTTATTTTATTGTTGTAATTTGGAGAACTAGCATTTTTTTTTTGGTGTCAAAGAGCGACTAAGCACAGTGATGACAACTAACATTTCTTGTGTGGGGAAGAGTTCCACTAATATATATTCCTCTGTCTAGAGTTTGTCACATTGTCCCAACCACTAATAATTAAAAATGTGACATCTTTAAAAAAACACCATTTATTATAATTGGACCAGTTTTATGATCTGTCTATCGCTTAATTTAAGTAGTAGCATACTGTCATAGTGTCATATATGGAAATTTAATCATAAACCGTTACTGTGTTAGCAAAGGTGAAAACTTTCCTTGGACACCTTAAAATAGTACTAGAATATACTCCTTCTGTCTTCACTTTCTGTATGCATCCGTTTTTTAAGTTTTACTCACTTTTGATAATTTCTGATTTGGCAAATTTTTATCCTCTTTTATCCTCCAATACACCACAACATGGGACCCAGTTCTACTCTTTTCTTCTAAAAAAAAAACTAAAAGATGCATAAGTTGGTCCCCTTTTCCTATTTCGCTTGGTTATTGGAGTTATAGTAAGTGGGTATAACTTGGAAAAATGGAGGGCGTATGTGACTAATAATTTTGGTGGAGGGAGTAAAATACGTAGACTCAATAGACAAGTGAAATTGCTGGTATGGACTAATTGAATCCCACTTTTGCTGGAGTCAGAATACTTTGAATTCTGCATGTGACTTGACAGTGCATTCATTTTCGGGTTCCTTGTGTAGGGATGACTCAGGACGACTTGTTCGCACAGAAAGAATGAGAACAAAAGACATAAATCAGCGAGTGAAGATGAAGAATTATTGGCAGGTAAAATCTTTGTACTGAAATCAGACATGCCTTTTTCTTTTGACGCTGGTGTGCCTTGTGTGGATACTCTGTTATCTCTGTCCTTCTGAGGTTTTTCACTGTACTATAAAATCTTATTGGCATTTTAATATCATTGGCCTATGCATGTCATTTGTTTCCTGACAGGGTGGGGGTGTGCTTAGCATTTGCTGATGAGGTCTTGTGCTGGCTTTATGGAACCGTTAAAGAGAGTAAGTTCTTTTCTTTCCTTGTGCATTGCATCTGTCTGATACTCTTCTGGTTTGGGCCTTGGGGGTGTGGGGGAGTTGTAACAGGGTTACAAATTTCAATATAAAATAATTTCAGATAAAAGTTCCATGCACTACAACATGTTTTTAAAAAAAATTCCTCCATACATTTCTAATTATAAGGCATATCAGCCAAATTATTTTGTTTCAAAATATAGGCATTTACAATACCAATGCAATAGTAAAATGCAACTTTAAGGTAAGATTATATAGGTTTACTTTATATTATCAGTCAGAAT
This sequence comes from Beta corolliflora, assembly GCA_947648045.1. Classification (NCBI taxonomy): domain Eukaryota; kingdom Viridiplantae; phylum Streptophyta; class Magnoliopsida; order Caryophyllales; family Amaranthaceae; genus Beta; species Beta corolliflora. The sequence goes on along the minus strand of CANSZD010002495.1, from coordinate 379,158 downwards.
TTAATGTCTTTTTTTTTTTAATATGCTTGAAACTGGTTAACATGCCTTATCTAGAAGTTGAGGGATACATATTAGTTTACTCTCACCTCAAAACTTAAGCTGTGATCTCAACGTTATGCTCATATTATTCTGCCACTGCAGATGAAGACTACATATTGCAGTTTGCTGCACCCTTCACGCGTTTGGAGCTTCTGCAGGCGAACAACTCCTGTCCGGACGTGATTGCTCACCATCTGGAGCTATTGCAATGACAAGGAGGAATTCAGAACTCCAGAACTAATACATGACATACTATTAGTAATCAAGGTCATCTTGATCATGACACATCTTTAGACAGAAGAAGTTAGATACTTTTCATAGGTATTTACCTATCCCTGATATTCTTTTTTCTTGGACGTCCATATTTTAACTAATTGTATCAGCAATGTAGATCATATCAGCTGTAACTAAGCTGAGACAGTTTTGGCTCACCAGTTCAGCAGCCTGCTACTTTCAGGCTAATATAGAGTTTGATCCACCTTGTTAATGTAACAAAAGATACATAATTATGATGTATCAAGTTTTGATTAATTTATCACAGAACAATCCTAGCTTTCTAATATTATCAAGTTTGGTTATTTAAAATAATTCTAATATTGAGCAGAGCCTTCTTTAATAGAATACAACTTTCAAGTATAATTTTCATATTATTGCTATGTCATTTTACAAATGTTGTATACAGTAAAATAACTCTTGGAACTATTCCTAGGAATCTTCACTTGGTATGCAAGCTCAAGGAAGGTCCAAAAGGATTCACATTAGGACCTCCCGACTAGCTTAAGCAGGCAGGCACCAAGAGCGATAGAGCCAACAAGAATGACCGGCCGACCGACCACAGGGAAGTAAGGCAACAAAGATAATGTTGAGAGGTTTTTCCCAAAATGCGGGATTGATCAAAGACAATGGGTGAAACTTGAATGACTATTAGCATTTTAATCTTAATTTAACCTCTTTTTGTAATATGGTCAATTTTTTTTTAATACTACGCATTGATGATATGTGTGCATCTGAATTTTGAATGTAAGCTGTTAGCTAAACATAATACGGAGGAGTACTATAATTAAAACTGTCCCATTTTTGTTATTATTAGATTCCCAAGTAGTATCAAAATTGTCGCGTTTGAAGGCTAATTTTGTAACATTATTTAAAGCCCTTTCGAATTGGACTTAAAGTTAAAATTTTCTCAATTAGATTGTAAGTAAACTTCATGCAATCTTAACAAGTCATGTCAGGTTGAGGTTAGTCAAGCTCAATTAATAAAAATTAGGAAAGTTGGCTCTCAATAATACCAACTATTGCCAGTATGCGGACAATCTATAAATAATTGTCATGTAAAGAGAAAAAACCCTAATCTCCCCATTCTCTCTCGCCGCCTCCTCTTCTTTGTTCTTCCCTTTGCATGTGAGGGGTTGCTATGGATGTTCTCATCCATGGTAAGCCTTTTTTCTCCTCTTGTTTTCAGTTTTTAGTTCATTTTCTTGTTTTGCTGAATAAATTAGTCTTTTTTTATGAGTTTTTCGAGCCCTGCTATGGGGATTTTTGTCTCTATTGTGGAGATATCCTTCTCCCCTATGGGAGTTGTGAGTCTTGTTTATTTATTTGTAGCTAGACCTCGGTTATTGGACGGGTAGTAATTGGATAAAGGGTTAGGGTTAAATTTACAGGGCTTTTATTGGACAGGGCTTTATTGGACAGGGTCATTATTGGACAGGACCATTATAGAGCCAACAAAGAAACCCAATAATTTTGAAAAATAAAATAGGTTTTGTAAAAACAATTACATATTCGGATTCACATTCATTTATACTCACTTTTGGCTCCTTTTATTCCTTGTTTTTCTTGCTCGTCTACCGACCCGTCCATTATTGACCCGCCATCGGCCCGCTACCCGTTTGGCCTGACCCGCTATCGACCCTTTATGAGACGACCCTCTTATGACCCGACCCGTTTCCGACCCGCACTTACCCTGACCCGCCCCGCCCAATAACCAGGTCTATTTGTAGGTATGAGAAATTATTCTCATTGGTTGAAGTTCAAGACTATCAACATGAAGGTATCGAAAAATCGGATGCGGACAACATTGTTAGATCAAGAGTGTTCTTCTCCAAATTATGTCAAAATGTTATAAGGTTCCATTAATAGCTGCAAGATTCAACGAATACAAGGGGACTGCGCTACTTTGGTCGATCTGGTTCATTATAGTTTCAATGAAGACGAGTTTGATTTGATCTTATTTGATTGTATTTTGTTTTTCCTTAAGACCTATTATAGATGCCATTTGGCCTTCAATTAATAAAATTTCTCTTTCAAAAAAAAAAAAACTATTGCCAATATGCGCTAAATAGTACTACCTCCGTTTCTTATTAATCTATTCACTTTGTATTTAGCATTATATACATCATTCACTTTGACTATCATTTGTGATCTATAACTGTCATGTGGGATCTTTTTAAATTTGTCTCAACATAAAATTTTCAAATATCAACTTTTTATAATGTTTACTTATTCATATTTAAAGATATTAATAGTCAAAGCTAAGAAATAGAGGTAGTGCGTATCAAGTTATCTAGCCCTAACTATTGACATAAGGAAAGAACAAAAAACATGAATAGATCGGGTTCACATTAATTTATTGTGCAGCGAAAACCATATGATATAGTCAGTTTTTATTTGATATAGTCAGTTTTCGTTTGATATAGTCAGTTTTTCTATGATATAATCACCTTTTATATAGTCAATTTTTGTTTAATATAGTCAATTTTCTGATATATTCAGTTTTTATATGATAAAGTCAAGTTTTTTTCTTCTTCTAATATAATCAGTTTTTAAGTAATAAAGTCAATTTTAGGTGCACAATAAATTATTGTGAACTCGGTCCACATCGTTTTGAGGAAAGAAAATGGGGCGAAATGCTTGAATCATCAAGGCGGGTTATTAGTCTACATAGACCGACATGAAGAAGTGAAGTAATTAGAGGAATGCAAAAGCAACGACAACACCAGACACCACATTACAACATTACTACATTACAGAATACAGAGCAATTAGAGAGAGAGAGAGCTATGGAAGAAGAAGAGAAAGGAAGAAGAGAGGTGAAAACAGAAGCAATGGAAACTATTACAGACAGACTTTCTTCTCTTGATAATCTCTATTTTCCGCAAGCTCTTCTTCCTCATACCACCACTCCTTCCCTCCGCAAGCCCCTCCTTCTCGACCTCCTCCGCCGCAACGTTCCCGTTTTCCTAGGTATCTCTCATCCTCCCTCCTCTTTTATTTCCGATTATCAATTTATGTTCTTTTTTTTGATGAATTATTCTTCATATTTCATCCCCAAAATTGAATTGAACAAAAATTACTAGGGTTTTACATTTCAGTTGTGCTATTTCTGTATCATTTGATGAACATTTTGTTAGTTGAACCATTTAAGTAAGTATACTTGATTGCACAATTTCTGCTTTCAGTAATTGGTGTGAACTTGTTAATGTCGAAGAAATGATATGTTGACAGTTGACTTGACGTATATTGATCATTAATGTAGAGCGATATGGACAGCAGTTGACATCAGAAGAACTTCAAGAGTTTGATGTCCTAAAAGATGACTATGAAATTGATTGGCACTTGAAGAATATAAGGAGTAAGCTTAGTCCAACTTCAGAGCAACTGCGCTTTCGTTCGTTAACTATAAAGAACAGGAGAAGTGCCTACATGGATAAGTTAGTCAGTGAAGGGAATTACTTTTCTGAGGATGCCATGAGAGAGAGGGAGCCGTATTTGCACCATGAGTATGTGGGGAAGTTTCAGGATCCTTATGGGAGAACCATGCCCAGGCCTGGGGAACGGTGGTCAGAAACTTTGATGAGACGAGCTGAGGAGGCTATTTTGCTAGCAAAGATCAGAGGTGAGCAGCAGAGATTGGGTGTTGATCAGAGTGAATGGGTAGGTAATGAAAGAGCAGACAGAATGGAGGAAGAGGAAGAGGAAGAGGAGGAGGAGGAGGAGGAAGAGGAGGAGGAGGAAGAAGAAGAAGACGAGGAAGAGGAAGAAGAAGAGGAGGCCGAGAAAGCTACAATTCATGGGAATGGGGTGTCCACTGCTCCAGAGGTAACTGACTCCATGAATTGCTCATGCTATGATTGTCAAACATTTGATGATACCGGGTTAAGAATAATTACAATGAAAAAAATGAAAAAGGGTGGATTTTGAAGGAAAACTAAGACAACAGAAAATGATGACTCTGTTATCAAAACTGTCGGTTCTGTACTCAGATATAAATTTTTTAAATTTACTGCTCTTCACGAATTGCTAGTGTCGAACAAGTCTTAATATGTACATTGCATGAACAATTTCCTTCTAAATAACCAATCACAAGCACTAGGTTTGGGCATTAAACTTTAGGTGTACGAATCATTGTTGAGGCACTAGGTTTGGGCATCAAACTTTTGAATAGTTAAGTAATGGCGTCAAATTTTAGTACATTGAATTCGGCTGATCTCTTTTAGTAATTAGGCTAATATTATCCAGCTAGGAGAACCCTTGTTTTATAATTGTATTACTTTAAGGACGAGTTGAAGGTACTTGCCTACAACACTTGTATTTAATTTCATAGCTTTCTATTTTTAATAGCAATATAGGAGCTGTAGCCTCATTAAAACATCTGCTGAATCACCTCAGAAGTGAAGGGTTTGTATTCTCTAGAGCCAGATCTGACTAAAAGAGGATGTCACTTTCTATGAGTCCAAGAGCTGCCTTCCTGTCCTATAAGTTTTTTAGCACAATTAAATTGATCCATTACATACCTTTGTCTCTGTTTATTGCAGTGTTGCCTCTATATATAGATTTGTGCATTTTGCAAAAAAATAATTCAGTTTGTAAAGATTTTGAATTTGTAGACATAGTGGATCATAGGATTGAGGTTTTAATCTTTTCATGTCTGTATTTTGACTAGAAGTCCGATAACTATTGATGTAAGCTTTCGGTTAAGTAGTACTCTACAGGTATCGACAGAGATGCTTAATTTTGTATTTGTAGACATAGTGGATCCTAGGATTGAGGTTTAAATCTTTTGCACGAAGTGAATTGGTAGTCTTTATGGTTTTACTTAATCTTTAATCCTTATTGTAGTACATTACTCTGCAATATGGAGCTTAGTTCAGCTCAATCATGGATATAAACCGTCGGATAAAACAAGACTCCCTCCCTCTGGAGATAATCACTACTAGCCTACTACAGTAGTACAATTTATGCTACTAGTGTGAGAATTAAATCAGGATTTCAGGTAGTATATCTAGAAGGCTTGTGTGGTGGATGCGTTGTAATGGAAGTTTAGGATTTTGTAGTTTCACTGAGATCAGAGTCTGACATACCTTTGAGAGTATACTGTTTTGAGAAGCTGTTCTTTCGCTGAACCTGAAAATCAGTACAGAAATGGGTGCTTTTTCTATGCTGTTTACCTTAGTTACTGGATGGTTTTCAGAAACACCTCGGGCTAGGACCATACTCGTCTATTCTTTTCAGTTTAATTCAAAGAATGTATAGCTTGCATGCAAGAGAATAGAGCATCATCTAGACGCTGGAGCTTTCGATCCTAGACATCTATCAAAAAGTGGGCATTCTTCTGCGCGAGTGATGTGCTTTGTGCAGGCAGAAGAGTCGGTCGAAAAAAGAAACAAAAAGAAAATCTTCATTTCAATTGAGCCCTTGAACATCCAATGTTGTACCAGTTATTAGACTTGTAGGGCTATAAGTAATGGCATGGATTTTCAGAATGGGGTATATGAGAAGAAATGAGATAATAAGTTTTTTTAACTTAAACAAAAACTTCATTGAGAAAATGGGGTAATGGGAGTATTCCAGCATACCACACTGGATCCACCAGAGTGTATAGATAAGAGCAATCCTAGCTAGTTCGCTCACTCCCCTGGTGAACTGGTTTAAGGAATGTGCAAAGTGGACCATAGTGTTACTGGCTTGTTTGTCTAGTTAGGTAGCACATTATGTTTCCCTAATCCCTACCCATTCCATGTAACTGTATATACCGGGTCAGAGATAACACCAGCTAATTAGTTTTTAAGGCATAATTAGTACTTTGCTGTGGCTGTCCGTATATCTGTTTTTATAGAAATATGTGTTTTGAGAGCACCAAATTATTTTACAAGGGTTGCAAATGAATACTGTATGATTTACGAGGTTTCTTTAAGAGTGATTGCATGGAATCTATCATTTTGGTTGATATTGTAAGAGTACTTTGTCGTGTTTATGAGAAGACCAAGGTAAAAATTGTTGTGGGAAAAGTTAGAACATCTAAGAGAACATTTGAAATACGCCAGTGTGTGCATTACTCATTGACAATGAATTCTTACTATGGTGATAGTAGTTGCACTATTTGCCAAGTGCTATTGAACTGGATTACTCTCTGACAATGTAATATTCCGTCAGTTGTTTTCTCTCATACTTTACCACTTAACTAGCTTGAAGGGAAGCTTTCTTTCCAACTCATACAAGAACACTAATGAAGGCAATTTAAAAAAAATAAAAATAAAAAACAATTCATCAGTGAGCTCTATATATTACAAGAGGGAACTTTGTTCATGAAGACTGACTTTCTTGTAACATCTGTGTTCACCCCCCAAAACTTGCGCAGGTACGATCTATGCAAGATCAAAATGGAGCAACTGGTGGCCTTGTTTCTACGAGTTCAACGAATATCGAGAGGCCGATGTTGTCACCAGCAGAAATTCAAGAGCAGTTGGATCAGTTCACTTACATAATGCAACAGAAATTCTTATCAGGTCAAGATCATGAACATGTTAATTATACCAAAATAGATGAAGATGAGACCCTTGATGATCACTGGTCAAGAGAAGCTAATTACGATGCTGAGGAGAAATACTTCGGAGAAGATTGATCAGTACTGTTGACAACAGTTGCCTTTTGTAACAGAGAAAAGCTTGCCCGGGCATCCCAGGGCACGCAGATATGCCGTATCTGTCAATAACTCAAGTCACAACTCAAGTGATCATCAAGGGTATCATCTTACCTTAAAAAAAGAAAAAGTCACAACTCAAGTGACTTCATGTACACTGTACAGTGTAGGAACATGCTGAAGCTTTATAGTTTGTAGTTTATAATGTTTTGTTAACTTATTAGTTATTATGTACAGTTCTAGTACCCCTCTTAACTTTGTTACTCTGGTTTAAATTCTACTCTCTTTTTCTTTATTTATTTGGCAGGATTCAAATTACTAGCTCTAATCTTTTCACATGCACCATCTTATGGCCTTTTGTCACAGATTAGTGTTGCGAGGGTTGATAGTTAAATTAGTAAGGGTGGGGGTTTCGCTCCATAAGCCAAATTATAACTTCTACTTGATTTAATTCTATAAGAGCAGTATAAGAGTATGAAACTACACATTTTATTGAGAACTATTGTCCATATTTCACCCAATCTTGTCATGTTCTAATTTTCTACATTTACATGAGCTCGACCTTATTTACAAGCTCTATGGAATGTTTGAATTTATTTTTGTTGAGAATATTTCCACAAATGAATAACAAAGATAAGACTCGAAGTATATTTTATGATAGTCGTAGCTTAGAACGATCCAATCCCATACTCATTTTGGCAAAATCTTCCAACCTCAAGCCAAAAGAAATTGAGCAATTCAGTTGTACACAGTCTATACACCATTACACGTAAATTCGCTCCTAAGTTTATAAAAAGATCACTGACTATATTATTTGAACTTAACTCATCTACATTATAACTTAAAATCAAATTCGCTAAGAAATAAACGAGTTTTCTCCGAACTTATTATAATCCCTACAAATGGGACCATACTTTCGATATAATATGTGCTTGAAGGAGTATGTCCTTAGACATCCCGGCAATTACTAAATATAAATAGGATTTATATTATGAAGATAATAAAATTATCGGTTATTTCACCATATACCCCTGACAAATCAAGAAATTCACCATATACCCTCAATGTTTCAAAAATTCACCATATACCCCTGAGTTTTCGAAAACGTTCACCATATACCCTTTTGCTAACTGCCGTTAACTCACCGTTAGCTTTATTTACGATTTTGCCACCATTAACCACTAACCCTAAAATCCTAATACCCTAAACCTACCCCTAACCCTAATTATAACCCTAATCCTTAACCCTAACCCATCCTCCCCTCCCTCAAACCCTAACCCACCCAACCCACCATCCCACCCTCCCCACCACCCCAACCCCCACCCCCCTCCTCCCCTCCACTCCACTCCACTCCACCACCGCAACCTCTCCCCCACCCCCACCCCCTCCATCGTCGCCGCCCGTCGATTTCCCCCCCCACCCCCATCTTCGTTCACCATTGAAATCCCCCATCCCCACTCCCTCCCCGTCGATTTCCCCCCCTCCGCCTCCCCGTCGGTTTACATCCAGTCGCCCAATTTTTTCGCAACCCCCCCTTTGAATTACCCCCTCCTCGAATTTCTGCAACTCGGCGCGAGATCTCCGCAACTCAGGTGAGAAATTCTGCAGCGCCACTGTAATAACCACCCCAAAATTTGATTCTTAAATTATTAATATAGTTTTAGGATTATTGTCTGAGGTGTTAAAATTCTTAACTTGTCTTTCTAGTTACTTTTCAAGTACTAAGTAAGTATGATTTTAATATTATAATTTATTATATTCGTCGTTTGAAAGTGTAAAGTTTATTAGAGATTAAGAGACGAATTATGAGAGTTAATAAAGGATTAATGATATATACTTGGGGAAAATGCAATTAAATTAAGGATAAGTAAGAAAGCAAGTGTGGCATGAACAATAGGACTTAAGAGTAATAATATTATTTGAGGACGGAACTAGTATATCATGAAAGAGTATGAGTATATTATGATTTTTTTTGGTGTAAGGATATAAAGACCGATATGCCCTTACTTTGAGGGTAAAATCAAGGACAAAAGCGTAATTGGACTAGGGAAAGAGGTATACCACCCAACCCACCTTCATCCACCCTCACCCACACTCATTTTCAATTTACAAACAATATCTTTACTCCCCTTGCTTCTAACACATTGAAGAAGAGGAAAATGTGAGCTTCCTCTTCTCTCTCTTCATATCTCCCTCATTCTTCACCAATTTTCACATGCAAATAGTAGAGTTTGATTCTTGGTATGTCATCTACAAGGTATAAGTGTTAGATTTAAAAAAGGTGAAGAAGAAACGCCACGAATTGAGCCCAAAGGTTTACTAGGTAAGCTGAAATTATCGTTTAAAGGAAGCTAATTGTTGTTGTTCTTGAGTTTATGGTCAAGATAATAGTAGAACTAAACTAAATTTTGCTAGATTGTAGAATGGGCTAGAAAATCAGAATTTTATAGTGAAGAAAAGTTGAAGATCTTACTAAGGAGTGAAGGTACACAAGTTATAAACTCTCTTTGGGTTTGAAATAAAATTTGGGTAAAAATTTTATTGTAAATAAGGCATGTATGTGGCTTTTGGGAAAAATTATTTTGTATCTTCAAATGTATATGTATATGTATTCATATTGATTTGCTTTTCTTGCATGTTTTTGGGGATGATTATATGTTTCTTGTTGATTTGATTGTGGAGTTATGAGTTGCAAGTTGAGAAATAAAAGTTTCCTTAGTAAATGGTTGAATATTTTGCTTGAATATTTGATCTTGTGAATGAATCAAGGGCCCTATTTTACTGTTAAAATATTGATAAGTTCTTCTTGATGGAAGAACCCAAGTACATGTGAAGTAGATTACAAATTGAAACATAAACTTCTACCTTCTCGTAAGAATTTGGACCAGTTATATTAAAACGTGTTTTTAGACATTTTCTAGGCATTTTTGGCCAAAATGCTATTTCACAAAAGTTGTTCGTATTAAAATTTTACCCAGAATATGTACAACAATCGTCCAATTTGGATTAGGAATGAGGAAGTTATGGTCATTTTAAGTTCTGCTGGAAAATTTCATTTTGTGGGACAGTTTCGGTTTTTAATAGAAGTTGTGGTTACATTCCGTATTTTTCAAAAAAATATTTCAAACAGTATTTTAAGGATGAAATCATGATTTTGAATGTTTCAAAAGTTAAATGACAATTAGGTAAAATAATAATAAGTTCCTTTATCAAGAATTATTTAGTTTACTTCCTAAAATTAAACTTTATTGAACTTGATTAACTAGTTGATTACAAGTTTTCAGAAAATAACTTTATGTAAAAGATATGTTCAAGGAGTACTTATTTGGTAAACCTCTTACCAAGTTTAATTACAACCATGTGTTCTGAAATTTTTACTTACCAAGCCATAGTTACTAATATCAAATGTTAATAGTTTCCTCACCGAACTTTAAAATTTGTTATTCTTTTAACAACTCTAAGAGTAATAACCGAATAAGTTACGTTTATCAAAACAAATACTTTAATCCTTATGTTGTAAGAAATTCTTATAACTTTATTTATTTATTTTATTTTTTTCAATTGTTAGTTTCCTAATAATTACTTTTGTGAAAAACATTATGGAAGTTACACTTATATAAATCTTTCCTCAAGAAGCTAAGTCCATTTCTTACAAGTTATTCCAAGTAATGACTTAATAACAATTAAGAGGAATTAAAATTATTGATGTGCTTGTGTGATCACCTAAAAGAAGGGGAAGTAGCCGTGAACGGTGATGAACAACAATTGCAGGCGAGCGTGGTGTCTCGTAGCTGCCCGTTATTAAGTTGTAAAGTGCAGGCGAGCGTGGTGTCTCGTAGCTGCTAGGGACATGTCCTGAAAGTCTTGCAAGCATATGGTAAATAGGAGGGTGACGACCCCCACTGTTTAGAGACAGTCGGTCGTGGTGACCCCTCTCTATTCATGTTCACTGTCACCATAAGACTAAATGATGATAACTGATAAAAGTATTGATCTAATAGAGAGAACTATAATAGTATCAAAGGAAGCAACGAGAATGTGAGTACTTGTTGTAACTTAAACAAGTTAATTAACGAGTTGCATATTATATTCTTTTGGGAAGGGATATTTCAAAATAAAGTAATTGTGAAAGAAAATCTATTTCCAACCACCATAATAATTTCCTGAAATTGTAGTTGTGTACTCAGCTTTGCTGACTTGTGTTTTGTTCTTTGAACCTGTCCTGGTGGGGGCAGTTTATTGTGACCTTACAGGTGACTATTGAAGTTGTTCTTCTACTAGGGGATGCTTGGTTGTGCCTTTCAAGTGCTTGTTTGCATTATACTTTTGTATGGAAGGTTGTACTTTGGGAAGTAGTGTTGATATGTTATTTTTCATTTGGAGTTGTAACGTTTGAATTGTATTTTTGTGATGGAATTTTAAAATGTTATATAGATGTATTTCAAGATATTTTGCTCTTAACCTTAAGCTTAGGCTTAAGCGGGTTCCAAGAATAGCTCGTCCGATCCTTTTGGGCTTCCGCTATAATTAAAATGTTATATAAGCAGATGAAAATCGAGCGGGCTATTACAGCCACCCCCTCCATTCGATTTCTCTCTCTCACTCTCTCTCCCGTCGTTGCTGTTGTTGTTGTTTTGGTGGTGCGAACGCCAAGGAAAAGTCGACAAGGCGGTGCGCAGTGTTGTTGTTTTGGTGGTGCGCAGTGTGAGTGCGTCGGGGAGAGAAATCAAGGGGGTGGGGGCTAGGAAATCGACTTGGAGGGGGAGGGGGAGGGGGAGGGGGAAATTAACCGGGGAGAGAGTGGGGGTTGGGGGCGGCAGCGGTGGAGGGGGGGGGGGGGGGTTGCGGCGGAGGAGTGGAGGGGGTGGGGGAGGGGTTGCGGCGGAGGAGTAGAGGGGGAGGGGGAGATGGAGGGGAAGGGGAGGGGGTGGGGGTGGAGGCGGCGGGGGGTTAGGGTTTAAGATTAGGGTTACAATTAGGGTTAGGGTTAGGGTTAGGGTTAGGGTATTAGGATTTTAGGGTTAGGGGTTAATGGTGGCAATATTGTAAATAAAGCTAACGGCGACTTAACGTCCTTTAGAAAAAGGGTATATGGTGCACAGTTTTTAAAACTCAGGGGTATATGGTGAATATCTGAAACATTGAGGGTATATGGTGAATTTTTCAATTTGTCGGGGGTATATAGTGAAAAAACCGTAAAATTATTTTAGTAATCGTATTTTCTTGCTAGAGAATAAATATGATTAATAGGACAATATTGATTGGGCCTATAACTATAATAGATTAATCCTATGAGGTCACACATTGTAGCACAAGTTGGACAAAGCAATCCAAATCCATTTAGGATTAGGATTGGGCCGGTCCAAAGGGGAATAGGAGGAGAATTAGTTCTCCTAACTAGCCTATGACTCTTCTATTATATATAGGATATAATATTAGGGTTTAGGTGATCAATTCAATAATCGGTTTCTTTTCACAAGAGAGAGAAGTGAAACCCAAATCTATTCCTTCTAATCGGCGCCTATACCACCAAAAAGCAAGGGATTTTCTCTCTCCCGTTCTAGCAAACGTTGGTGTTCAACTGATGCTCGTGGACTACTTAGAGGAGCAACACTTAGGGCTCTCGGATCTTCAAGCTTGCATACAACAGGGAAATCACGCTACAAAGGTTTGATATTTAGTCCCTATTGAATGATTCATATGTTTGATTATGTTTGCGATCCTATGATAGATGTTAGGAAATTATTTCCTGAAATTCCGCTATATGCATCTATATATTCCTACAGTGGTATCAGTTTTGCCTAATTTGTAATATTCATATGATCATATAATTGTATGCAAAGTTATTATTTTTATTCAATTAAGGGAGGATTTATTTATGGCTTGAATTTGCATAATTCATATTTGATATTAATTGATTGGAAATTGTAAATAATAGATTTATTTGTGATTTATGCTCAAAATAATTTATAAAGGTCCGAATTTTTTTTATTATGGGCGAAATTAATTGTTAATTCACTCCTAATTTTCGGATTTTTATATACATAATTTATTAGATTTAAAATTATTTAATGTTTAATTTGATTAGTCATTGAAATAATTTGTTAACAATTAAAAGATTTGATTTTTTACTTGTTAAGTAAATCTAATATTCATCACCCACATAGATCTTGAATAATATGATGGCTGAAGATAATTTGATTATTTTTCCCACTAATTTTCGGATTTTTATCATATTATTTGTGAATTTTGGTTAAATTTTATGTTTGATTTGATTATTCATAAAATTTAAGGATAACAATTAAAATATTTGATTTTATTTGTTGTGATAATTCAGTAGATCACCCTAAAAATAATTTTCGAATTTTTCAGAATTTAATTGTTAATTTTCTGAATTTTTGGATATTATTTGATTTTTTGCCCTATTTTTGAATTCTTGAGATTTATTGTTTAATATAGATTATACATTCAAATCTAACCTCAATAAACCTAAAAATTTGTTTAAGTTTTGTTGATTGATTCAAAAAAATTTGCCATAATTTTTGGATTATGAAAACCCTTAAATCTTTAATTAATTGTTAAATAAAGATATCTTTAATTTAAATATAATTGTTACAAAAATTAAAGAGGAAGCCAACCATGGCTGGGTGGACCACCGGTGAGGGTGGTGCCACAGTGGCTGGCGGAAGGGAACCGAAATATGGCGGAATGGCATCACTGGTGGGGAAGGGTGGACGGTCGCGTGCGATGCGTGCAGCGCCTCCCTCCTCGCGAGCAGTTGGCTGCGTTGGTGGCGTTTGCTGCCGACATGTGCTGGTGACTGGGCTGGCCGGCGTTGTTTGGCGATGCTGTCGGAGACCCGTCGGCGGGTGGTGTGTGTGCAGTGCTGGCCGTGTGCTGGCATTGCGTGAAGGCTGGTGGTTTTCCAGCGTTTTTCTTTGTGTGGTGTGTGACGTGGAGTTGGCTGTTGACTGGCAGCCTTGTGCTGCTGGTCAACGGTCAACAAGTCAACTCTAATAAATAATAATAATAATAAAAAATCATAAATTTTTTTTTACGGTTTTTTCACCAAATACCCCTGACAAATAAATTTATTCACCAAATACCCCCACTTTTTTCAAAATTCACCAGATACCCCTGACCTTTAAAAAAATTACCCAAAATGCCCCTAATGACTAACGGCGGTTAACTCCGTTAGTCATTAACCCTAAAAAAACCCTAATTAACCCTAAAAACCCTAAAAAATCCTAAGTCAACTCAATTAACCTAAGTCAACCCAACTCTCTCTCTCTCCCTAACCCACCCCCAACCCCACCCCCCCACCCACCCCTAGCCCCTCCCCACAACCCACACCCCACCCCACCCTCCCCTTCCCAGGCCCGACTCCCCCCTCCCCCTTCCCCGCCGCAGCTCCCACGCAGCAACCTCCTCCCTCCCCCCTCCCCCTCCCACGCAGCAACCCCCTCCCATGTAGCCACCGCTCCCCCCCTCCCCCTCACCGATGATAATTGTAGATATGTTATTATATCGGCGTTGTCGCCCGATATCGGCCCGAGTTCGAAGGAGGGGAGCGATTTTGCGGCGGGGAGGGGGAGGGGGAGGCGCGGGATTCGAAGGGGTGGGGGAGGGGGAGCAATTTTACGGCGAGGGAGGGGAGGGGGAGGGGAGGCGCGGGATTCGAAGGGGGGGGGGAGGGGGAGGCGCAGGGGTTGTTAGGGGGTGGTGGGGGTGGGGTTGTTTGGAGGGTAGGCAGGGGCCGTGGGGGCTGGGGTTGGGGCCTGGGTGGGGCCGGTGGGGTTGGGGTTGGGGGTGGGTTAGGGAGGGAGGGAGTTAGGTTAACTTAGGGCTAATTAGGTTGATTTAGGGCTAATTAGGTTGACTTAGGGCAAAATTGTAAATAAAAGCTAACGGAGGACTAACGTCCGTCAACAAAAGGGTATCTAGTGAATTTTTTTAAAGGTCAGGGGTATCTGGTGAATTTTGAAAAAAGTGGGGGTATTTGGTGAATAAATTTATTTGTCAGGGGTATTTAGTGAAAAAACCGTTTTTTTTTTAAGGAAAATCTGATTTTCCAAAGTTGAGCATAAATCCAAAAGTTTCCTATTTTGCAAATTTATGAATAATAATGATTATTGTCATGTTTAAATAAGTAATTGAATTAAAATAATAAAGTTTCCTAAATAATTTCTAGCTTAAATTTGTTAAGTTTTATAATTATTATGGAAAGTTTTATTTGCTTATTAATTGTTAATAAGTAAATAATTTGTGTTTATTTTATTATGATATTATAAATGCATGTATGTTTAATGTAATATGTATGATATTATATTTTGCATGTTATGACTAGTATGGCCCAAATTAGGATAGTAAATACGATCTGCGAATCATTATATTTGAATGTAAATTAAATACGATCTGCGAATCGTTTGTATTTTTGTAACTTTAAATTTTCGTTATTTATTTAATTCAAATTATGTAATCAAGCATGAGTATCCAAGGAGTTTCAAGGATAGTGATCCATGGAGATTCAAGGGAGGATTCATGAAGATTAGTTATTTTCCTAAGTATAGGGGCCATACTAGATCATTTAGTTATTGCTTATATAATTTTCTTGCATTTATTTTGTTTAAATGCTTGCTTCTAAGTTTGTTTGTGGTTAATTGATTCATGTGTTCACTTTTGATTGACCATATTAGCAAACTTAGGTCCCCAAAAGTAATATTGAGTTCAATTGCTTTTCCAAACAACACCTATAAAGCCTTAGATCATGAGTAATAGGTTACGCCAAAGCGGGTGTTGCTCATAGTTCCGGGATAGTAGGGTAGGTTTTTGAAACTTACATGTTAATGTTTGGTTTAACTCAACAAAATCATCAAAAGACAAAGTTTTGGGTTTTGAAGCTAAGAGATAGGAGCAAACAAAGAGTTGTTAACCTGTCTACCAAGAATTATAATTAGTTATAATTAGTAAAGTGTTTACTTACCTCAACAACTATAAATTGAAGGCAGGGCCAAAGTCCGTTTGATTGTAGTGGGAGGGGATCTTGGTTATTTCTTTATTCAATGGGGGACTTTCATTTTGAATAAAGGGTAGTAGTAATTAAAATTTGTTTAATTATTGCTTTCTTGATAAACATTGAATCTTGCTTTATTATTTGTTGTAGTAATTATGTCTAGTAACAACAATATCAACACCAACAATTCTACTTGTAATTTGCGATCCGTCCTTTCGAAGGACAAATTGAATGTTGAACGTGTCATTGCAAGTGAAAGGGATATGGGAATCGTTCTCAGAACTCAAAAGTTCAAAGACTTTCACATGCAAGGAGAGGAAGCAACGATGCAAGAAATGCATGAAAGGCTAACTCAGACTGAGCGAAACATCCCTAACCAGCCTAGAAAAGAATATGAGGATGTTCTTATGGTTAGTAAAGGGCAATCGCTCAATAGGATTGGGATTGCTATTAAGAAGGACGAAAGCAAACAAGTTGCCAAGTCTGAAACTTCTTAAAAGCAAAAGACTACACCAAAAAAGTTGCCGATGAGCACTTGTAGGCATAAAATTTTTTATTATATGCCATGTCATACATTTAATTGACCCCTTAAAGCCTTAAAGTCAAATTTTGACTTTTATTAATGGGTGATTATCACTAAATTAGGCCTATTTTAATTAATCATCTACAATTGGGTCATGGCTCATTAAATAAAAGCTGGACTCATAATAGAGTTATGTCCATGAGGCCCAGGAGGCAGCATAAGTGGAAACCCTAGGGTTCTCCTAACTCTATAAATAGAGAGCACCTCTTCATTTGCCAGGGGAAAAAACAGAAGACTAAAAAAAAAAAGAGAGAGAGAGAGAAAGCTGCTCCAGAAACTCTCTAAGTCTGCACATCCAAACCACACATTCAACCTAGAAGAAGAACAACAAGCATCAAAGCCGTTCTATTCTAGACGATCATACTTGAAGGAGATCAAGCCCGGAGGCCCTCATTCAAGGAAACCAAATCATTCTTTTGGAGATCGAATAAGTGGATACATTAGAGATTGTACTCACACTTTTATATTAATAAAATTATCGTTTGTTTCACATCTTTTGATTCTATTTTGCAGACATCTAAAATTTGTGTTTACAAATTTTTGGCACGCTCGGTGGGACCATCTCTACCACTCATCTCTTTCTCCAAACACAAGTTCAAATCTTTCCCAAGCAATGGCACCAAAGAACAACATCTCTCATCCTGATGTGGAAAAACTGATCAATTGCAGCGAAGATCCATGACTCTTGGTGATTTTATTGATGATGTAACCCTTGGTTTTCATACTAGGGGTACGAAGAAGGCTGCTATCAGGAGTGCTGCTTCCAACCTGCGTGCGGCATCTATACCTACCAAATTGCGCACTAAGCCAGGCGTTTCATTTACTTCAGAATCATCCATGGCACCACTTTTCCTTGGAGCGCATGAAGTTCCTATGCTCAACTCAAGCCCTTTCACACATGAGAAATCAGATGATGCTCTGTTCGAAGGGTTCTCCTCAAACCCCCTCTTCCAACCATTGAACGTGGCCGACGCTGATGATAGTAGCAGTGGTTCCTCTCCTTCATCACATCCGTCGATTCTGCATCTGTTCAAAGCAATTCAGGCCTCAGAACCTGATGTTGCTACTGTTATGGTACATGAAGCCAAAACACTCGAAGAACAATTGATCGAAATGAAGAATCTCATCCAAAAGATGATGAAGGATGGAGAAGAGAAAGATGCCCAGATTGCTGCCTTGCAGAAGAAACTTGGAAAACGCCCTAATGAAAGTGATTCGGACACCGACAACGATCGAAGCCGCGGATCCAAACATAGCTCAAAGGGTGGAAAGCCACAAGGTGATTCATTAACTGTTCAAAGAATCCAGGATATGATTGCCAGTGCTGTCAAAATGCAATTGTTTGGAGATTCTCATGGCAATCACCGTTACATAAAGCCGTATACCAAGAGGATCGACAAGATGAAAATGCCAAGTAGCTATCAACCTCCAAAATTTCAACAATTTGATGGTAAGGGCAACCCTAAGCAGCATATAGCGCATTTCGTGGAGACTTGCAACAATGCTGGAACCACAGGAGATTTGTTGGTTAAGCAGTTTGTTCATTCCCTTAAAGGAATCACCTTTGACTGGTACACAGATCTTTCACCAGAATCCATCAGTAGTTGGGACCGGATGGAGGAGGAATTCATGAACAGATTTTACAATACACGCCGCATCGTAAGCATGACGGAGTTAACCAAGACACAACAATGGAAGGACGAGCATGTTGTTGATTACATCAACCGATGGCGCGCTCTGAGTCTGGAGTGCAAGGATCGCTTGTCTGAAACTTCCGCTGTGGAGATGTGCATTCAAGGTATGAAATGGGATCTCTTGTACATTCTGCAAGGTATAAAACCCAAAATCTTTTCAGGAATTGGCAACGCGGGCCCATGATATGGAGCTTATTATCGCCAACCGTGATGGAAGTTCTTCTGAGTACAAGAAGGAGAAGAAGGACTTCAAGAAAACTGACAAGCCTTTCAAAAGTTCTACAAAGGAGTCTTTTGCAGTCACCACGACGTCTGCTCCTGTGAAGATTTCTGCAAAACCAAAGAATGAACAAAAGAAAGGGTCATTCACCAAGAATGGTAAGAAAGATAAACTCACACTAAAAGAATGGCAGGCTAAGAAGTACCCATTCCCAGATTCTGACTTAGCAGGAATGTTGGAGGATTTGCTCGAGAAGAAAATCATAGAATTGCCCGAGTCCAAACAACCAGAAGAGGCAGGGAGAACATCTGATCCGAACTATTGCCGTTATCACCGTTTAGTAAGCCATCCTATTGAAAAGTGCATTACGCTGAAGGAGAGGATCATGCAACTTGCAAATGACGAGAAGATTGTTCTAGATCTTGATGATATGGCGGAATCAAATCATGCTTCAGTTACATTGGAGGCCTCCCCATACAACGACCAAAGGAAGCAAATGAGACTCATTCAGTTCGGAAGTCTGGAGCCAGTCATAGTGGAAGTGGTAGATTTGTCATGTGTGTCACATCATGAGTATTCAGATTCGGTTCCCATACCTCATGAAGAAGAAGAGGAAGGCTAGACTTTAGTCACAAAAAGAAAGCCAAAAAAGAAGGTGATGCCAAAGTCGCAACCTCCTCGACACAGAAAAAGGCAACAAAGAAGGAAACAACCCAGACGCTTTAAGACGAAAAAGAAGACAAAACCAGTTAGCAAACATGGTGTCTTACCTATTGATCTTCTTGAACAGGAAGTGCGAATGCCCGTCACCTTGGACGAATTCTTCCCTCAAGAATACTTCGGCGAAGTCTCAGTCAATATGATGACCTGTGATGTGGTGGAAGAAGAAAAGGAGCAAGGTGAACAAGGTCATCTTTCCAAGGAAGGTCTCAATCATGAGAAGGACCCTGTGAGAGACGCCAAAATACTTACATTACTGGAAACAATCCCCTCTCGCATGGGATGGCGACAAGCTATTTCCCTACCAGAAGAAATGCGATTTGCTCTTGCACGCGCCATAGAAAATCCTACTCATTATACATCTAAGGAAAATATTGAGCAAGGAATTTATGACAACCATCCTGATCCATGTGCAGCATATAGCGCAGCCTTGGCATTCACAGATGCTGATCTTATGTTGGGGTCAAAACCCCATAACATACCTCTCTTTGTTTGTGGGTATATTCGAAAACAAAGGATCAACCGCATCCTTATAGATGGAGGGTCTGCGGTCAATATCATGCCTAAGGCTACTATGGAGAAGTTGAAGATCACCATGGAGGATTTGTCCGAAAGTCGCCTGATGATACAAGGATTCAATTTAGGAGGTTAACGAGCCATTGGTATGATCAGAGTTGATTTGTCTATAGGGGAGATGATGACGACCACAACCTTCCATATTATTGACTCGAAGACATCATATAACTTGTTGCTAGGGAGGCCCTGGATGCATGAAAATGATGTTGTAGCATCGACTTTACATCAATGCCTCAAATACTATAGAAATGGCGAAAGAAAGGTAAGTGCAGATGTGAACCCATTCTCCGAAGCCGAGTCACATTTTGCCGATGCGAAGTTCTATATTGAGCAGCAGGAGCCTCAGGAGGTCATGCCGATAGAGATTGCATCTACAGGAAAGAGTGTCATTGTCAAACAAGAGCCAGTCAAGGAGGATGCTCGTTGAAAGAAACTTGCAGTAGCAGAGATCATAGAGATCGATGGAAACAAGGATGAGAAGGTCTCTTTGAAAGAAGCTGAAACCAAGTCTAGCTCAACAGCGCCGGTACTACACTACATTCCAATGTCCAGGTGTAAGAAAGGTCAATCTCCTTTTGCACAATGTGGGGGCTATGAAGAAAAAACGAAATCTACATCAAAGCAAGGTGAAAGTAGACAAGCTATTGCTGAAAGAATGACTTTACCAGTGCAAAAGATAAATGACTCAAAAATAAGCAGCGTGCCACTTGCAGGGTTCGAGAAGTCGTCAGAAATGCCAAGTTCGAGAAGAGAAGGCTTTGACCCAGTTGCTTATAAGCTTATGGAGAACTCTGGGTATAATTTTTCTAATCCAGAGCCTATGGGAAAGGTCATAGAAGCTAAAGCTTATGGCCTCAACGAGACTCAACAAAACCTCCAGCAGCAAGGAGAGCGTGTTTTTGTGAAGAAAGTTGGCCTCGGATTCACTGAATCTAAGCCAGTTAGAATAACAGCACGACGAAAACCAATACAAGCAACACAGTACATTGCAGTTGAAGAGTTGGAGGAAAGTGAAGGGGAAAATACTTTGCCAGTCAGGATGGAATCTGTCTTTGACAGGATCGAGCCTGCTTCGATTCAACCACAATCCTCGGTGTTTGACAGGCTAGGATGTCGAGGAAATTCTCCGTCATCAAATCCGATCTTTCAACGAATAGGTGGACGATGCAAAGATGTAGCACCATGTTCATCTAAAAGGAGCGTCTTCAACAGACTGGGAAAAGACACACAGTGCAAGAAAACTGTCTTCAGTCGGATTGGAAGAAGAAAAGTTAATCCCAAACAACAATGGTGACGGAAGGATGCAATAAAATTGGAAGATGAATTCAAGTTGGAGAAGGAGGTCAGAAGTACCATACCATCTCGAATGAAGTGTTTCTCAATTTTGGAAGTAACGGTGGGCAAGTCTCTTACTGTGCGAGGCCATACTGTAGTTCTCACAAATCAAAAGCCCTCTATTGTCCAGAATGAAGAGTTAGATGAGGCAGCCTCTTGCAATCATGTCACGGTTTATAAAGCCGGGAGTCAGGATGAAACGGTTGAAGCTCCGAAAACACTTGAAGATGGAGGTCAGTCTACAGTGGATGATCTAAAAGAGTTGAGTCTTGGAACTCCAGATGAGCCACGACCAATTTTTATCAGTGCATTGCTCACTCCCGAAGAAGAGAAGGCGTACCTTGAGCTACTCATGGAGTATAAGGATGTCTTCGCATGGAGCTATAACGAGATGCCCGGGTTAGATCCAAGAGTGGCAGTACACCGTCTAGCCATAAAGAAAGGAGTTTCATCAAAAAAGCAGCCTCAACGACGCTTCCGACCTGAATTGATACCTGAAATTGAAAATGAAGTTAATAAGCTCATTGATGCAGGTTTCATTCATGAAGTCAAATATCCTACATGGATTGCAAATATCGTCCCTGTGAGAAATAAAAAATGGCCAATTGCGTGTGTGTGTGGACTTCAGGGACCTCATTGATGCTTGTCCAAAGGATGATTTCCCGTTGCCAGTCACTGAAATAATGATTGATGCCACAACTGATCACTAGCCTTATATGCACGCGATGCGTGCGAAATCATTATTGGAATTTAATTAGTTGCGTAATTACATCTAGTATTAATTTTTAGAAAAATTATTTACAAAGTTTATCTAAGGAAAAATATATTCATAATGTAACAATATAATAACAAAGAGATAGTAAATGAAATCTCTAGTGTTTAAGGGATGATATGCTTCTTTTGATGCAATTTAAGTAACGTAATATCGAATAGATTGTTGCAAATTATTTGATTCAATATTTTACTCTACTTCATATATCTATCTCTATTTATGCAATTTAATTGATATTGAAAAATATATTCAATGATTTTGGTCAAGTAAAGTATATTTTGTAAGAGAAATTATGTACCAAGTTTTGTTAAAGAAAAACATTTTTATGGTGTTTATTAGTGAAGTGGCGATCAAATTTTATACATAGTTACACTAAGTTTATTAGCTGTATAATACTCACAATTAGGTTGATAGTATAATTTCAATATATAATAGAGATATAGGCATGTAATAAATTTGTCAACCGCCAGTTCTTCACAAAATGGTAGCAACTAAACACAAACTTTAACTATTAGAGCCCAAGCCATTCTCGCTCTCTTTTCCAACAAAATGGTATGTATATCAAAGCAATAAGAGCTTGCATCAAACCAAGCAACCATGTGGCATCTAACTCATGATCCATCATACTACAAAATCGCAATTGATAAATAATTGTACATCTAGTAGTACATTGACAACTATATATGCTTCTAAGTTCTACCAAATCCTAGAATTTCGTCCTCTCTCATATGAGAAATCCCATACCTCCTCTCTTACACCAGCTCTCTCATACTTGCTCTCTCTTAAATCATCTGCCCTCATGTCTAACACCACCACACTCGAAGCTATCAAGATCTCCCTAAAATACCACCGCTGACCACCCATCCACCATTCATTCTTACTCACCCCTCTAACCCTCCAAGACCGCAAGAGTTGTAATATTTGTTAAGGGTGGGGGTATTTAAGTAATTAAGGGTGGACACCAAAAACTCAGGAGTTGACCTATAGAATAAAGATGATTACCCATTTTTGTTAATTTAACTATCCCATTAACTCATTTTTAACATTAATACTTTCACATGTCTATAATCCCTTCGATAATTTTTTATTTACTAAATGTATTTTATTATTTTTTCTAATACATTAAATTTGTCATATCACAACTATGTAGAACAATAACACCTATAGGTTTATGAAATAAACGCAACTTTATGAGGCGATTTGAGTAATTAATGATGGTTTTATCTACATAAAGTAAAGGCAATATTGTCCACTATAGTTGTTTTTTATACAAAAAGTGTAATGATTCCAATAGATGAAACTACCCAAAGTGGTAATTGTTGCAATAGAAAAAGAACGGAGGAAGTATGTAAATATAATGGAGGTGAAAAATCTCATTTCACAATAACGCAAAACCAACTACGTTAACAAAAAAATTGCAAAAAAAAAAATAAACAACAACCCGTGCAACGCACGGGCTTCAAATCTAGTTAGAATCAATAACGAAGAACACAATAGTAAACAAAGCCCGAACCCAAACCCAAACATAATAAAGTAGAATTAATTTAAGGTATGAATATGATATGCTTCTTTTGATACAATTTATAAGATAACATCTTAAGCTTTGACTTTACCAAATACTAAGATACAAAGATTTATCTTTTAGAAAAAAAATATAAAGATTTCTTTTAGTTGTTAATCAATATGCACGTATACACTAACTCTCAACACTTCAACTCCTAATAGGCAATAGCAATCCCCTTCTGTGATTCTCTCAAAATCCTTTGCCCCTCTCTCCTTGACCCTCAGGCCTCAAGTCTCTAATCCCTCAAACAACAACACCACCACTCTCAAAATCCTAATTCCTCTCTCAAGAATCAAGAGCACCCAATAAATTACCCACCAAAATCCTATAGATACATATTGCCTACTCCTCTGATTATCACCTCCCTACCCTTCGACCATATTGCATAAATTTTTTATTTTCTTAAGTTGCAACAGTGAGCTCTCACTCTCCTCTTAGCATCCTCTTCCCTTCCTCCACCACACCAAGCACTTCCCACCATGCATGCCTTATGATGATTTCCCCAATCCCTAACACCACCACTCCACACCTTCTCAAGATCTCCCTAAAACCACCACTCAGTCCTCGTCCACCACCACAGATTTCCCCCGCCACAGAAACCCCTCAATCATAACACTACATTTGTAGTGTTGAAGCAACAATGTCGACCACCGCCGCCGTTGCATTAGCACACTCATCAGCCTCTCTGCTGTCGTCCCTTTGACCACCAGAACCATCACCTTATTCCACCGTTAGTTCATCTAAATGTCGGTAAACTCTAAAACAGACGCAATTCACATTTCTAATCTCAATTCCTCCCAAAGTACCTTTTTTTTAAACTGATCGGTATTTTATATTGGGTTTTTGATTTGTAAGTTATCTGAGATAGTTAAGGATTAAAATTATAAATTTGGTAGTTGTGGATTCTCCGATTTGAGTCCGAAATCTGTATAAACTTATAAATTATCTCTATTAAAAATTTAGCATTAAATACAGTTTTAAATTTTTGGCATTAACAATTTTTTTTTTCAGAATTTGGAATTGCTTAATTCTTTTTCAAATATTTGTTGATTTGTAAGTT
This sequence comes from Beta corolliflora, assembly GCA_947648045.1. NCBI lineage: Eukaryota > Viridiplantae > Streptophyta > Magnoliopsida > Caryophyllales > Amaranthaceae > Beta > Beta corolliflora. Next base: position 354,660 of record CANSZD010002495.1, on the reverse strand, counting down.
CTCTGATAGGCTATATTCTTTGTTGGTTTACTTGATTATTTGGAACCCCATTGTTGAAAAATGGAGATAATTCTCGTATACATTATTGGAAATTTAATGATCTTATTGAAAATATGTAGGTTTTTTTTGTATAAGTTTATGAGAAAATTTACAGTCTCGATATTAAGTAATAATATTGAGTCTGAGAGTGCAAATTTTGAGTATTAAGTAATTGTCTTTCTCACTTAAGGGTTTGATACATATTGACGCATAATTTTTTTGGTAGTTGTAAATTCTTCAAACAAACAAATCACATATTAATATAGTAAGAAGTACCTTTTTAAGTTTTTTTTTTGTTTTCAACGTGCAATGGTTCTTGTTGCTACTCTTGATAACCAATGGTACTTCACTTCTTGTATCCAAAACTTAAACTTGCAATGGCTCTGTTTTCAAAAGACAAAATGTTTGACTTATAAATTCTACAGATATTATGAACAAATCAATATTTTTATTGTTTGACATTACCTAATCTTGGTCTCAGTTTTTGAATAGTTTAGAGGCTTGTGTGTTGTTCTTGTAGAATTATGCTTCTATAACAGTCACTGTGTTTTGCAGTTAATTGAAGGGAGAATTGGCGATAAGGGGGAAGAGGAAGGAGATGAAGCAGGGAGAATGGGAGGTAGAGGAAGAAGATGTATAACTATATAGGAGAAACTGTCGTGAATACTCGTGAGAGTGTATTTTTTTTTCTGTTTATTAGAAGGTAACTGATGTACAGTTTATGAGGGAGTTTTAATATTTGTTAGGGCTTGGGGGTATTTAAGTAATTAAGGGTGGACACCAAGACCTCAGGAGTTGACATATAGAATAGAGATGAAGCCTTGTCTTTCATGGATTGCACTGCAGGATATAATCAGATTCTGATGGCGCCAGAAGATCAAGAAGCAACAACTTTTCGCACACCCAAAGGCATATTCTGCTATAAGGTGATGCCCTTCGGCTTGAAAAATGCAGGAGCCACTTATCAACGTGCAATGTAAAAGATTTTTGAAGACATGATGCACAATACGGTTGAGTGCTATGTCGACGATCTTGTTGTCAAATCAAAGAAGAGAGGTGATCATTTGCTTCACTTGCGTGATGTGTTTAAGAAATTGTGTGGGTATCAGTTGAAGATGAACCCTATGAAATGCGCATTTGGCGTCACCTCTGGAAAGTTCTTGGGATTCGTCGTGAGACATAGAGGAATTGAGATCGACCAATCCAAGATCAGGGCGATCCAAGACATGCCACCTCCAAAAAATCTCAATGAATTGCGCGGACTCCAAGGGAGACTAGCCTACATTCGACGCTTCATCTCAAACCTGGCTGGGCGATGCCATCCCTTCAGTCATCTTATGAAGAAAGGTGCTCCATTCGAATGGGACGAGTCATGTCACAAGGCCTTTGAAAGTATCAAAAAATACTTGTCTACACCTCCGGTCTTGGGGGCACCAATTCCAGGAAAGCCTCTCGTTCTCTACATCGCAGCTCAAGAAAGATCATTGGGGGCATTATGTGCACAAGAAAACAACGAAGGTAAAGAGAAAGATTTATACTTCCTTAGTCGAACACTAGTCTGTGCAGAATTGAATTATTCTCCCATTGAAAAGATATGTTTGGCTTTGATCTTTGCCATTCAAAAATTAAAGCACTACATGCAAGCACATACTGTGCGGGTGATTTCCAAAGCAGATCCTATCAAGTACATTTTATCAAGGCCAGTGTTGTCCGGACGAATTGCGAAGTGGGCAATTCTCATAAGTCAACATGACATAGTATACGTCTCTCAGAAGGCAATCAAGGGACAAGCTTTGGCGGATTTCTTGGCAGACCATCCAACCCCGTCAGATTGGGCACTCTCAGACGATCTACCTGGAGAAGAAGTCTTCTATATCGACATCTTGCCACCATGGGAGATGTACTTCGATGGAGCTGCACGATAAGATGGTGTTGGGGCTGGTGTAATTCTTATTTCACCTGAAAAACATATCCTCACATGCTCCTTTGTTCTCACCCAGCTATGTTCCAATAATGTCGCTGAATACCAGGCGCTTATTTTTGGGCTTCAAATGGCTAAGGAAATGGAGGTTCATGACCTTGATGTGTATGGAGATTCCAAACTGGTGATACATCAACTACTTAATGACTATGATGTAAAGAAAGAGGATTTGATACCTTACCACAAACATGATTCACAATTGTTGGAGACATTTGACAGCATTAAATTACAGCATGTTCCAAGGAGTGCCAATAAGATGGCTGACGCACTTGCCAATCTTGCAGCCACATTGGCACTGGGGGCAGAAGAAAGCATGTCAGTCCCAGTTTGCAATCGATGGGTGGTTACACCTCTTGAAGATGGAATAGAAGAAAGTGCCAATGCAGTCTCAGTTTATGAAACAAACACCAATGATTGGCGTCAACCACTCATAGATTATCTCGAACATGGAAAGTTGCCAAATGATCCGAAGCACAAGACAGAAGTTCGACGGCGAGCTCCACGCTTCATCTATTACAAAGGGACACTCTATAGGCGTTCATTCGTTGGAACCTGGTTGCGGTGCCTTGGAGATGACGAAGCAGTCAAAACACTAGAAGAGGCGCATTCAGGAGTTTGTGGTGCCCATCAAGCTGGTCCAAAACTTCAAGATCGAATCAAAAGATTGCGGTATTATTGGCCAACCATGGTTCAAGATTCCATGGAGTTTGCAAAAAGATGTGAAGCTTGTCAGTATCACTCCAATTTCATTCACCAGCCTCCGGAGCCGTTGCATCCTACTGTGACATCTTGGCCATTTGAAGCTTGGGGTCTCGATGTTGTTGGCCCAATCACGCCAAAGTCCTCAGCCGACCATGCATACATCCTCGCGGGCACAGACTATTTCTCCAAGTGGGCGGATCAGTTGCTCTTCGAGAAGTTAAGAAGGAAAATGTCGTTGATTTTATTCGAAATTACATCATATATCGCTATGATGTACCTCGTTATATAATCACAGATAATGGCACGCCATTTTGCAACAGATTGATGACAAGTCTCTGCGAGAAGTTCAAATTTGCACAACGTAAGTCCTCGATGTATAACGCTCCAGCTAATGGGTTGGCTGAAGCTTTCAACAAAACACTTTGCACTTTGCTCAGTAAGGTTGTATCCAAGCACAAGCGAGATTGGCATGAGAAACTTGGTGAAGCATTGTGGGCGTATCGTACTACGTACAAAACACCAACTCAATGAACGCCCTATGCACTCGTACATGGTGTAGAGTCTGTGTTGCCATTGGAGATACAAGTCCCGTCATTGAGAATAGCCATTCAAGAGGATCTCACGGCGGAAGAAAATGCTAAGATTCGACTGGCGGAATTAAAAGCACTTGATGAAAAAAGACTTGAAGCACAGCAAAAGTTGGAGTGCTACCAAGCCCGCCTGACACGTGCATTCAATAAGAAGGTGCGAGTCCGTTCTTTTCAAGTCGGGGATATGGTTCTTGCGGTGAAGAGACCCATCATTTTCTCTCGCAAGACAGGAAGCAAATTCGACTCAAAATAGGATGGCCCGTATGTTGTCCAGGAAGTATACACAAATGGAGCTTATAAGATTGTTGATGCTGACGGATTGCGCATAGGTCCCATCAACGGGAAGTTCTTGAAGCGTTACTATCCTTGAAATCTTTCACAATGCAAACTCCTAAGCAAGAGAATAAACTGCATATTCATGTAAAAAAAAAGGCAACAAAAAATAGTGTTTGATTGAACTACGTTGGCTTGATCTTGTGGAGTGAATTCCTTTGCTTCACAAGTACGTAGGCAGCTTGAAGTAGTCATCTATGCTTCAAGTCCAGCCCCCCACCAAAAAAAATCATTCATTGTAATACTCCTGGCCCGCAAGAGTATAAACTGTGAACGGCTTAAAAATAAATAAAATAAAAATTGAGGCATTTGTCTTATGAAAATAATCAAATGTGCAAATATTCTTCATTGCAAACAAAATGGATATATGTTCTATTTATTTTAAAAGAAAAAGCGCAATACAAATTAAGACACCTCAATAGTCTCTAAAACCAAAACAAAAAAAAAATAAAGTAAAAAAGGGCAAAGAGGATAAAAAAGCTATGGCTCCCATTGTAAGGTCTTCAATGCCTCATGGACCTCCTCAAAACTCTTCTTTGCTGTTGATAATTCAGTCTCCACTTGCTTGACATCAGCAACATTTGCCTCAAGAGAAGTATGAGATTTGGTCAAATCTTTCACTGTTGTTGTCTGCACCTCAAGAAGGTGCTTCGAATCTGCAATGACAGTCACAAGCTTGTTCTCTCTGTCGGTTAGCTCTGCGAGTTCTTCCTTCAGCCGAGTTTATGGATGTCTTTCATCTCTCCTTCAAGTGTCTGGACTCACTCTTCTTCCTTTTGGCGAAGAGTCACAGCACTACTCAAGAATGATTCTGCGGTCAAAAGTTGCTCCTCAAGCACGCTCAAAGCAGGTTTCTCTGCATGCCTCTTCTGTTGAGAATGTAATTTCAAGCTACACTCTAGGTACTTCTCAACAAGGCCTCGTAAGCTGGATATGTCAATTCCTCTATCCATAATGTATTGGAAAAGTTCTTCACATTCCTGCTTTAAGTCGTGGATTTCATCCAAAGGAGTTTCCAATATCTTCTTCCAAATTGACTTGACCATATAGCTCGCAGCATGTCGCTCAGCTTGTGATATCATACTTCGAACATTCAAGGAGGGTGTCTTAACAGAAACAGGGGGCACATCAGCAATGTTGTTGGACTCCCGAGTCAAAATGCATGCTGCAGCTTGGATTATAACAGGATCCTTTGAGGCATCAATCAATTCTTGATCCGGGGAAGCAAATGTATTGTTGCAGGCTCGTAGCTCCTCAGCAATATCCATTTCAGCTTGGCCACCCTAAATAATAAAAAAAAGGAGCCGCTGCCAAAGATGTCATCAAAAACTGATTTCTCAGCGATGCATTTGGTTGAAGACAACCCATGGTTACCACTTCCACTCGGAGCACTCCTACTATCATCTTTTCCACCTTTCGTAACGACTTCTTTTGGAAGGGGATGAGCAGAATTATTTGCAAACTTGACCTTAAGCTTACGCTTCTCGTCAGGCTCAATAGGGATCTTAGCAGCTTTCTCCTTCGGTGAACTAGTGGAACCGTTCACTTTTCTTTTTCTAGACTTACTCTGGCTATGATTCCTAGACACGTCTGGAGAACTCGAAGAGCGCAAGGAAAAAGTTAGAGAGTAGACTGATTTCCACCAAGACACAAAAGCAGGAGTAGTCTGAGCTTGGATGCTAGCACAACTACGAGGTATCAAGAAAGAAGACTTGGTTCCTAGGCGAATGCTCGAGTTGAACAAGTTAAACAAGCGCTCCTCTGTGGTCTGCTTTTGGGGCTCCAACTCACCAGGCACATCTTGGTAAAAACCAAATTGCCGACTAAACCTATGAGGGCTATACGACTCAATCACGTAGCAGTGATCATGCCTCAATGTTACAAAACTGGATCTCATGCTAAGGAACAAACCACTAGTTTGACGAGATTGCATGTTATCATCGGTAAAATCTTCATCCCTTCCCGTGCTCACAAAAGTAACACGCCAATCAATTACCTTGCTAGAACGGATGAGAGATCTCGCTTCTGAGCTATGGAAAGACAGGGCAGCCTCGGGGCCGTGAAAGGCAATCATACGGGCACCACCGAAAACATGTGCAGTAGAGCGGTGGCTCTGAAAGTAGCTGGCTATCCAGGCATATACATAGTGCGCGGGAAATGACCCATGGTGTGTACCTGGTGAAGAGGAAGTAGAAAGCTCGTTCAGACCTCTGTAAATGCTTGCAAGGACAGGAACAGCTAAGGAAATCTCGCGACCACTTGCAAGGTATGATGCAGGTTTGAAGACACCAAGGCGAATATGACCCTCATTTTTCAAAGGGAGGGCAAAAGCACAAATCCAGCATGAGAGAAAGGCTGCAAGGTAGGTTTCGTGGCGATGAGCTTCGGGAATGTCCAAGTCAAGAAACGCTCCATGAGTTGTGTCACTTCATGGCTGAGGGTTCCCAACTGTTAAAAAATCCTCGTCATATACAGGATAATTCGCCCTCTTTTCTGCGCTTTTAGGTGTTGTGGAATACTTGGAAGAGTCGCGAAACCAAAAACGACACCATTCTTCAAAAGTGACACTTGACCTGTTAGATTTTGTTATTAAGCGGCGAAAAGCTTCAAGCAAATATCTGCAACTATGGGGGAGACGTAGATCATGTTCTACTTTGGATTCTTCAAGTGCACTAGCAGGGATCACCTCGTCATAGAAAAGACCAGAAATGGACAAACCACCAAGCACATGAACATCCCACAAACTAATAGACATCTCTCCTTCAGAAAGAAGCAAAGTGTTCGTCTTTGGGCACCATGATTCGCAAAAAGTCTGCATCACTGAACTATTGCACTTGTAGACGAACATGGAAGCATACACATCATCGAGCAGGTGGATGCGAGAAAGAGTGTTTCTGAATTGACGCAAGATGTCCTCTAACCACTCCCAATAGCAAGGAATGTATTTGAATTCAACTCCAAAACGCATGTTAGAGCTCCACCTAGCTTCTTTTCGGGAAAGGCGTGCATGAAGTGTGTCTAGTGGTTTGGTCTAATTGCATGCTCGGTGATGGGAGGCGAGAAGAATCGGTTTGGATGATCTTTGGGCGGATGAGTTGCCTTCGCAGATGTCCTTCCACCAACATTTCAAGTTAGGAGGGTAATGTGATATGGGCCAATCATTCGTAAAAGGTCCAATCATGGGGCGAAATGCACGAAATTGTGTTTTATGTCCATTGTTTGCATCGTCAGCGATCTCCATGTGATCTCCAGTGGATGTCTTGGCGGGTCCAAATCGCACCATGCTAATATTGTCCCTAAAAATAAAAAAGGGAGAAGTTAAAATCCGTGAAAAAAAAGGAGCGAAAAGCATACAGTTGTATAGTATGCTAGCATCAACATTGATATTTGGTGTCACATCATGATAAGGCAAAAAAAAAATTCAAAAAAAAAACAAGAGGATAAAAAATAGAAAGTGGCGTCATCATCATTCACCAGCATCATATATGTTAAACCATGCGATGATGTTTGATCAAAAGGTGCAGAGGAAGTATAGCCCATGTGTATTAAAAAAAAGCAAAAAATAAAAGAAAAAGAAAGTGCATGAAAGATGAAAAGCCACGTTTGTGGCATGTTTGATTTCAAAAAATAAGAAGAGGGAAAATAATTCATTAAAAGCCAAGCACTCATGTGGCATCAATTACAAAAAGATGAATGGAACAATTGTTTTTGGCAAACCCAATTTCCTCCATACTTTCTCTCTCTTCAAAACACTCAGACTTTCACCCAAGAACACATAAAAACCCACATAAACACCAAAAGTTCATCTTCAAATCCGAAATACCACATAAAACCCACGAAAAATACACAAATTTCGGAGACCCACAACAACAAAAATCGAAGAAGAAGCAGGTTGTTCGGTCAGAAAAAAACCAGTAACCAAGCTCTCTGATAATCGAGAAGAAGAAAATTTACCTTCTTGATTGGACAGCAACTTCACGGTGCAGATGAACCAAACACAGGGCCTCGGGGCAGTGCGGTTATAGCGGCGAGGAGAGGTTTTATCAAGACCACCACGGCTTCGGGAACACAGGGCCTCGGGGCAGTGCAATGCGGTTGTGGTAGTGCTCGTATGGCGTCAATCAGCGGCAAGATCACGGCTTCAAACACTAGGTCCTGGGGGCAGTGCAGTGGTGGTAGTGCGTATGGCTTCAATGACTTGTGCTCGGTGTCGGTTTCGGGTCCTCCTTCTCCTTGGCTTAAGGTGGGCAAAAGAGGGGCTCTGTCAACTCCGCGTCGGCAAAAGGTCACGTCTTCAAGCTTCGATGATGGAGTAAAAATTTTACCTCCCATTATGCATATATATAGTGTGGGAAGAAGTGTTTGAGTTGGATAAAAATTCTACAAATTTATCTATCTTAAACCGAAAGAGATTTAGATTAGAATTTGGAGTGATGTTATCTTCTTCAACTTTCGTAAATTCGGCCAGCAAGAAGATACGCTTATGGTTTCTATCTTGTTTCTAATACCAAATTATATCCTAGTTTGGTTAACTGAAAGGAAAGTCAACCAAAAAAAATAAAATTTGTGGGCTTTAATTTGCTGTAGTATACTACTACAGTACGTAGCATGAAGCACTAAAAAAAATCAAGTATTTGGTGGGCTTTCCCATAACAAAAGTCATGTGGCTCTACGAAGACAAAATGGCCATGGGCTAAAGTATGTTAAAAAAAATTTCAAGACTTAATCACAATCAAAACACTCATAATAGTGTATGTGATGCAGTCTCGAGGGGGCAATTTGTAGGCATAAAAAATTTTATTATATGCCATGTCATACATTTAATTGACCCCTTAAAGTCTTAAAGTCAAATGTTGACTTTTATTAATGGGTGATTATTACTAAATTAGGCCTATTTTAATTAATCATCTACTATTGGGTCATGGCTCATTAAATAAAAGCTGGACTCATAATAGAGTTATGTCCATGAGGCCCAGGAGGCAGGATAAGTGGAAACCCTAGGGTTCTCATAACTCTATAAATAGAGAGCTCCTCTTCATTTGCCAGGGGGAAAAACAGAAGACTAAAAAAAAGAGAGAGAGAGAAGGCTCAGCGAAACTCTCTAAGTCTGCACATCCAAACCACACATTCAACCTAGAAGAAGAACAACAAGCATCAAAGCCGTTCTATTCTAGACGATCATACTTGAAGGAGATCAAGCCCGGAGGCCCTCATTCAAGGAAACCAAATCATTCTTTTGGAGATCGAATCAGTGGATACATTAGAGATTGTACTCAAACTTTTATATTAATAAAATTATCGTTTGTTTCACATCTTTTGATTCTATTTTGCAGACATCTAAAATTTGTGTTTACAGCACTATTGTTACACCTGTAACAAGGTTGGTCATTGGAAAAGTACTTTCTAGTTTCTAGTTCAGATATGTATGTTATAGAAGTATCTGAAGGATCAAAAGAAAGGAGTTTCTAGTTCAGATATGTATGTTATAGAAGTTAACTTAGCAACTTCTGCTTCTTGGGTATTTGATACTGCTTGTGGTTCGCACATTATTTGTAATATGCAAGGCCTCAAAAGAAGTAGAACATTGGGAAAGGGAGAAGTAGATCTTCGCGTTGGCAATGGAGCACGAGTTGCTACATTGGCAGTGGGAGTATATAGTCTACTTTTACCTTCAGGATTAGTTTTAGAACTTAATAATTGTTATTATGTTCCTGCTATCACAAAGAACATTATTTCAATTCCTGTTTTGGATTCCGAAGGTTATTCATTTACAATAAAGAACAATTGTTGATATGTTCTATGTCTTCGCTAAGTTATCAAATGGTTTATATGTGCTAAACTTAGAAACCCACATCTATAACATAGACAGCAAGAAACATAAAGCAAATGATTCAAACCCTACATACCTATGGCATTGTCGATTAGGCCACATAAGCTCAAAGCGCATTGAGAAACTTCATAAAGATGGAATTCTCAAATCATTTGATTTCGAATCATTTAATACTTGTGAGTTTTGCTTGATGGGGAAAATGACAAAGTCTCCTTTCACAGGTTCAAGTGAAAGGGCCAATGACCTTTTAGCCCTCATACATACGGATGTGTGTGGATCTATGAGTACGTTGGCTAGGGGAGGGTACAGTTACTTCATTACTTTTACCGATGATGTGAGCAGATTTCGATATGTTTACCTCATACGGCATAAGTCGGAATCCTTTGGAAAATTTAAGGAATTCCAGAATGAAGTACAAAACCAACTTGGGAAGAAAATTAAGGCATTATGATCCGATCGTGGTGGTGAATATTTATCTCAAGAATTTGGTGATCATTTGAAGGATTGTGGAATACTTTCACAATGGACTCCACCAGGAACACCACAGTTAAATGGCGTTTCTGAAAGAAGGAATCGAACTCTACTTGATATGGTTCGATCCACGATGAGTCTTCTTGCGATCTTCCTATTACATTCTGGGGATTTGCGCTTGAAACAGCAGCATTCACACTTAACAGAGCACCATCCAAAGTAGTGGAAAAGACTCCGTATGAAATGTGGACTGGAAACGTTCCAAAATTGTCTTTTCTAAGGATATGGGGTTGTGAAGCTTATGTAAAACGTTTACTTTCTGATAAGCTTTCACCCAAATCCGATAAATGCACTAGTGCATAATTGGCCTAAAGTATCACCCAAAAAGTGTTACTTGAAGGCCTAAAAGTGTTGCTTTAAGCTATAAGTAACACTTTTATAAGTGAAACATCTGCCCGTGCTACCTATTCTCTAAAGTAACACTTTCCTATGCTAATGTTACACTTTCTCAAGTGTTACTCAAAATTTTCTAATGTAACACTTTTTTAAACTAATGTAGCATTTCTATAGTGTTACTCATAGTTTTTTGTGTAACACTTTTTCATCTATAGCATCATTATCTATGCCATCTCTCGAATAATAGTAACACTTTATTAGATATTATGTATCATTTTAAGTTAGCATATGTAACATTTGTTAGATATTAGGCTACACTTCTTATTAGCTAGCTTTATAGTAACACTTCAATTTCACATGTCTTATAGTAACATTTTTTAATTTGTTGCACATATACTATGATAATAATACTAAAACTTACAAATGTAATAAACAAAAAGGAAATAGAATAATATTATAAATATAAATGATTACAAATACTCCACGTCATTGTAAAGAATGAGCCAAAGAGTAATATTCATCAATTGAAAACATACTATTGCGTTTATAATATAAATAGTTGATCCAAAATGTCGTCATATAATATATATAACTCCCCCAAAATAAACCTAAATCAATTTTAAGGTCATTTCTTCTTTCGTCTTCAATTCCATCGCCTTATCCATGCATGCATGTTTCTCAACGCATCATGCCTACTTGATACTCTAATCCATTATATTCATCATCCTGTAGTAATAAGAACAAAAAAAGAATGAGTTGGTGGATGGAATTTTGAAAATCAGATAACATATACTCACTTCCAAGTATCACCATAAATTTATGCACGTTATTTTCACAAAAGGAATCTATTGTGAGGATGCAAATTAACCTAGTCAATATGCCTGCAAAAAAAAACACAATCCAAATTAACCTCCAATATTTCGACATCTGATCACCAACTCAAGCTCGAACTCCGTAAAATATCTCCATATTCACATCATTCACAATAATAAGAATCATACGCCAGTCATAAATCTTATACACTGAACTAGTTTAGCTCACTTTTTCTAATATAATTACTAACATCCCTTCAATAGAATAAGTAAACTCCATAACAAATTCTTATTCAAGATTAATAAGATTTTAATAGTATAAAAAACTTCAGAATTATAGTCTTAACTTTTACCAAGTTACATATATGAAATTCAATGAACTTCCCAGCAATAGTGATTATAATCCAAAATCGTTTCCTTTACAAAATAATATAGAATTGAAACTGAATTAAGAGCATAAACTCCAGAATAACTATCAATGAATAGCTATTTGGATTTGAGCGAAAAGAGAAAGAAGGGGAAGCAGAATTCGATACCTCCATGAGTTTAATTGGGATTTGTGAACCAAGTGAGAGAAAGCTTGAAAGAACACCCAACAACAACAACAACAAGAAGCAACGCTAGCAACCAACACAAACAGCAGCAAGGTGCTGGTATCGCCAGCTCAAGGCGGTGCCAATAAGGCGGCACACCATCAGCGACACTGAAGAGGGGGAGCAGCACTATGAAGGCTGCAACAGCAACACCACAACAAGTCAGCAACAACAAATTACAGAACAAGGCAGAAGACACATAGAACATAGCAGCAACGATGGTGATTCGAACCACTACCAGCGACGGCGTGGTGGGACAGCATCCGACAAATCAAAGAAAGAGAAAGATAGAGCTTCACCACGGCAATCAATAGATCCTTTTACCTTCACCTAACATCAGTTCGAATCATAGATATAGTTCAACATTACTTTCTAGACAAGCATCAATTAAAGTAACAAACAAAGCTTTCATAACCACAAATTATCAAATCTAATTGCCTATCAACGTCAAAACAACAAACACCAGCAAAACTATAAAGCTAAAATATACAGATTGAAATCATGGCTCCCATTAATCAAGCTAAAACTAATAATTTTATTAAACTAATTTAAGAACTTATAATCAGAATATTGTTTCAATGTCTAACCAAATAAGAATATCCATTAACATAAAGGCTACACCTATCAACGTTTTCCACAATAATTCATACAATTCAATTACATGAGATTCAAACAATTTAGCAACACAATAACAATTCAATTTAGAATTTCAATACGCAAGCAATGATAAATGCAGCATTATCAACACTAATACACAACTATCATCAACAGTAGTTCATAATCCAATTACCTATCTACATTCAAAATCAAAGAAAAATCAAAGGAATGAGAAAAGCGGTGTAGTACCTTTAGGGGAGGTAAAACACCATGCAATAAGAAGGGGGGAGCAAAACAGCAACAGGCTGGTGGCAGCCAGACCATCAACCCACGAACAGCAACCTTAGGAGGGAGGAGAAGGCATAGAACCAGCAGGCCAAAGTCAAGCGGCGGCGACAATAGACGCAGACCACAGAAGAGAGAGAAGACAGGGGAAACAACAATAAATGATACACCACTACAGAGCGCCGGGAAAAGAACAAGACTTGAGAAGCGGCAGGCCGACGCACGGCGGCGCAACAGGACAACAACAGCATCACCGCGAACAAAGGAGAGAGAAAACACGGGTGGTAGGCGCAGCTCCGACGAGAAGAAAAATGAAGATAGTGGTGTATCACGGGATAATCGGGTAGAGAGAATCAGCTAAACCCTAGCAAAATGAGCCGAGCCGAGGGAAACCATAGAATACTGAATCTCTCTCTCCATAGCCAAGATCACTTCAGACTCCATAACCAAAAGGATTCATTTTTAAAGCCGAATAATTCGAAGAAACGACGCAAGTTTGAAGAAGAAGATGGAGAAATTGAAAGTGAAATGTCAGATGGAGGGGATGATTTTTTGAAGGATGAAGATAGTGGAAAGGAGATCGAATACGAAGAAGATGATGAATTGGAGAAAGAAACTGTGGAGGAGAGGCGTCGGAGATTGGCATGGGAAATCGTTGATAAAGTGAGAAAGGGTGAGGAGCAACAGAAATAGAAAACTGGGTTGGGGTTTTGGGTGAACACAAGACACGAGAGAGATAGGGGATAATGGGAGTTTTCCCTCCCAAACCGAGGGGGGGGTTAATTAGGTTTCCATTTTTTGAAAAATACTACTCAGTTCATTTTAAAAAAAAAAATCCAAATACATTTAATTATAAGAAAATAAATAAATTGCAAACATAACAATTTCAAATTTCATAATTATATTTAAATAAAAATAAAGCATAATATTACTGGATATAACTCATAAAATTAATATTACAATTCAAATATAATAAAATATACAATACATAATTAAATTAATAAATATAATTAGCATTTGATAATTGCTCCTAAAAATAGGGATATTGCAACACAGCTCCTAAAAGAAATTAATAATTAAGAAATTCATAATGTTATATTAAAAACTTCACTTATTTTTTTTAAAAAATACTTATGCTTATCTACCTTAAAAAAATACGTATACTCTTAAAAAATTAGCTATTTTAAAGTGTTACTTTAAAATGTGTTACAAATATCAAAGTGTTGCTTAAAAGTGTTACCTATCTTAAAGTGTTACATCAAAATGTTACTTAATTGAAAAAGTGCTACATCACAGTGTTACTTATAAAAAAAGTATTACATTAAGTGTTACATACTAATAAAGTGCTACCAAAGTGTTACGTATATATTCAAGAAACTTGAATTTTGAAAAGTGTTACCCTATACATGTTACCTTAGACCAACTTTGCACTAGTGATGTCTTTTTGTGGGTTACCCAAAAGAGACTAAGGGATACTACTTCTACAACCAAAGCGAAAACAAAGTGTTTGTTGCTCGTAATGGTGTCTTTCTGGAAAAGGAGTTTATTTCCAGAAAAACAAGTGGGAGAAATGTATATTTCGAAGAAGTTCGAGATGAGAAACAAATGGATGAGGTTAACACCTCATCAGAGGCAGCCCGGCTTGAAAATGCTCAGGAGGTGGTGCATTCAATTCACGTACCTCCTACCGTCCCACTTGGAGATACTCCATGCGAAGTCACTCAACGTAGTGAGGTAGAAACTTCTTATGTTGTTCCCCAACGTAGGTCTAGTATAGGACCATCATTCCGTCAAAGAGATATATTGATTTCCTTTTGATTGAAAGTTCTGAAATAACAATTTTAGAATCAGAAGAGCCTACTAGCTACAAAGATGCTTTGGATAGTCAAGACTCCGAAAGATGGCTTGAGGCCATGAAATCTAAAATGGATTCCATGTCTGAAAATCAAGTATGGGACTTGGTTGATTTGTCTGATGGGGTAAAACCCATTAGATGCAAATGGATTTTCAAGTTGAAAACAGACAAGGATGGAAACATTAGTGTTTTCAAAGCAAGGTTGGTGGCGAAAGGTTTCAAACAAATTCATGGTATGGTATTGACTATGATAAAACCTTCTCACCAGTAGCCATGTTGAAGTCCATTAGGATAATCCTTGCGATTGCTGCCTTTCATGACTATGAAATATGGCAGATGGATGTCAAAACCGCTTTCTTGAATGGGTTCTTGAAATGGGATGTGTACATGACACAACCTCAAGGTTTTGAAGATCTAGAAAATCCAGGGAGGGTATGCAAACTTAAGAAGTCCATTTATGGACTAAAGCAAGCATCAAGGAGTTGGAACCTCAGATTTAATGAGGCAGTCAAGAAATTTGGCTTTCTCAGAAATAAAGAGGAATCTTGTGTATACAAGAAGTTAAGTGGGAGTAGTATTACTTTTATGGTCTTGTATGTGGATGACATACTTCTCATAGGAAATGATAAGACCATGCTTGAGTCAGTCAAGGAATGGCTTAAAAATTGTTTCTCTATGAAAGACCTAGGAGAGGCTGAGTACATATTGTGAATAAAGATCTATAGAGATAGGTCGAAAAGGCTGATTGGACTTAGTCAAGAGACTTATATTGATAAGGTTCTTGCAAGGTTCAAGCTGAAAAACTCCAAGAGAGGTTTCATTCCCATGCAACATGGCATAACACTTGACAAGACTCAGTGTCCTTCGAGTCCTGATGAGGTCAAGCGTATGAGTAAT
Organism: Beta corolliflora; assembly: GCA_947648045.1. NCBI lineage: Eukaryota > Viridiplantae > Streptophyta > Magnoliopsida > Caryophyllales > Amaranthaceae > Beta > Beta corolliflora. The sequence goes on along the minus strand of CANSZD010002495.1, from coordinate 339,279 downwards.
GTTCCCTATGCTTCTGCAGTAGGATCCATTATGTATGCCATGATATGCACTCGACCGGATGATGCATATGCTTTGAGTATATGCAGCGAGATACCGATCAAATCCTCGGAGATGCGCACTGGATTGCAGCGAAAAACATCCTTAAGTACTTGCGAAGGGCTAAGGATAATTTTTTGGTTTATGGTGGAGATAGTGAGTTGGTTGTTACTGGATACACTGATGCAAGCTTCCAGAGTGACAAAGATGATTTCCGATCTCAATCTGGTTTCATATTTTTGTCTCAATGGAGGAGCTGTGAGCTGGAAGAGCTCTAAGCAGAGTACCATCGCGGATTCTACAACAGAGGCTGAGTATATTGCAGCAGCTGAGGCAGCAAAGGAAGCTGTTTGGATCAAAAAGTTCATTGGTGAGCTTGGTGTAGTTCCTAGCATTGAGAATGGCATTAAGTTGTATTGTGACAACAATGGTGCCATTGCTCAGTCTAAGGAACCCAGATCGCATCAAAGGTCTAAACATGTTCTCAGGAAATTCCATCTCATTCGAGAAATCGTTGGTAGAGAGGATGTGAAAGTAAGCAAAGTTCATACTGAGGATAACGTAGCAGATCCTCTGACTAAACCGTTTGCTCAACCTAAGAATGAGTGTCATACTAGGTCTATGGGGCTTAAGCATATGGGAGAATGGCTTTAGGTTGTTTACTTCATGTTTACAATTGTAAAGACATTGATTATGCTTTGAATGTTTATCAATAAAAATTCTTTTCTTATTTAATTGTTTGGTTTAGTATTAAATAAAATGTCCAAATAATTTGTGTTTTCAAATAGGATTATCGAAAACGTTTTGATAATGGAACCCTATAAAGTGAACTGAAATCATAATTTATTTAAAGTCCCTAGTCTAAATCACTAAATTGGACATAAGTGATTTATTTAAAAGGCTAGTATATAATTAATTGATAGCGTAGTTCCATGGGCTATAGAGACATAGAGATGTCTAATTGATTATATGGATGTATAGTTGATACATTGAGACTTGACCTAATTAGATTCTAAAAGTAGAATCAAACTACTATATTTAGTGGATTTCTTAGACATGAGTATGTCTTAATAACCACAATATAATTAGTTTAACATTGACGCTGTTAAACGCCGCGCCGTAAAAGGAGGTTATAAAAGCAGTGATCAGGTGGGCTAAGAATTGAGTGGGAATTATGGTCATACAAGAGTGGATAAGTCCTCCTATTAAATAGGAATGGTGTCTGGGCCTCTTGATAAGCGAGAACTGGAAAATTGCATGGCCATGCGGAATAGGATTAAAGAGTTAATCCTTATTTGAGCAGTTCGAACTCGGCGATCAAGAAACATAAATTTGAAAATAACATGGTGTTATCAAATTTGGCATTAAGTGACTTAAGGAATTTAACATTGCGCTCTTGTCTTCGGACAAGTGGGAGATTGAAGGAGTATGTCCTTAGACATCCCGACAATTACTAAATATAAATAGGATTTATATTATGAAGATAATAAAGTTAATTGTTTTAGTAATCGTATTTTCTTGCTAGAGAATAAATATGATTAATAGGACAATATTGATTGGCCTATAACTAAAATAGATTAATCCCATGAGGGTCGCACATTGTAGACAAGTTGGACAAAACAATCCAAATCCATTTAGGATTAGGATTGGGCCGGTCCAAAAGGGAATAGGAGGAGAATTAGTTCTCCTAACTAGCCTTTATGACTCTTCTATTATATATAGGATATAATATTAGGGTTTAGGTGATCAATTCATTAACCTGCGGTTTTTTTCACAAGAGAGAGTGTGAAACCCAAATCTATTCCCTCTAACCGGCGCCTATACCACCAAAAAGCAAGGGATATTTTCTCTTTTGTTAAAGGAACATTGGTGTTCAACTGGTCTCCGTGAGTAATTAGAGGAAGAACACTCGAGTCTGGATCTTCGAGCTTGCATACAACAGGGAAATCACGCTACAAAGGTTTGATATTTAGTCCCTATTGAATGATTCATATGTTTGATTATGTTTGCGATCCTATGATTGATGTTAGGAAATTGTTTCCTGAAATTCCGCTATATACATCTATATATATTCCTACAGTGCTTAACTAGTCACTGACCATTGGCCTAAAAAAACGATTCGAACCACTACACCCCCTTTCTATATCCAGCCAAAACAAACCAGCTAACAATCGCCGAAACAAGAGCTGAAGGAGAAACCAAAAAAATCTCTTCCTTCAAAAAAATTACGGGAAAAATAAAAAAAATATACAATTGAACACGAGAGAAACGAAACTGGGAGAGGGAGATGGCTTAGTTCTCTCCTCCTTTCTCTCTCCTAAACCCTAATCTCTCTCCTCCCTTTTCGCCGATTCACTCCCTTTCGATCACCAAGAACCCTAATTTAAATTCGTCAATCTCAAACTTCATCTTTCCCGAGTTTTAGGGTTCTTATTTTAGGTTTTCTTCGTTTCGTCCTTTATTTCTGTGAATTTGTAGTTTTTTTTCCTTTTTTCAAATTTCGTTTGTATCAGGCACAACTTAAGAATCAATCGAGCTCGAAGTTAACGATTATTGAAGATTTTATTGTGATAAGTGGAAAATCAGTGAGTGAAGAAGTAAGTGATTTTGATTGAAGTTTGCGTAAAAAAAAAGAAATTGAGGAGAAGAGAGAGAAAGAGATGTACAAAGATCGAGGATCAAAAGCGGAGATGGGAGCTGTGGATCGGAAAAGGATCAATGAAGCGTTGGATAAACACTTGGAAAGATCGTCGCCGTCGACTTCGAAAGGATTGAACGGTAAAGATAAGGATAGATTGTCGGCGCAATCGATTATCAGTACTACTAGCGGAAAACAACCGTCCGATCAGAGAGATTCTCGCACCGCTTCTCTCTCTAAGAATCGATGCTCTGATGGTCAGTTCATCATTTTCTATCTCCTAAATTTTTTTTTTCTATAATTGGAATGTTGTGTGTTGGAATTTTTATCAGCTGTTGTTGTTTCTAGTGTGATTTTAGGTAGAAATGGTACATTTTGATGTGTTTTGGAAGTTTTGTGATTTTTTGTTTGGTATATGTGGTTTCTTAATTGTTATGGTGGTTTGATTTCAATTGAATGAATGTATTATTTAAGTTTTTGATCTGTTAGAACGAACCGTCGGAGATTTGAGTTACTGTTTGATTTATTTAAGGCTGCATTTTGATTGTTTTTTGGGAAAAATTATATTCTAGAGTCTATTTTGTGTGAGGTATGGAAGCATTTTAGGGTGTTTTTTCCATGGTTGATAGTATGAAGACCGTTATTGGATAAAGTTAGCATATGTAAGGTTTGTGGAGCTACATGAATAAAGTTAAGTAATCAGAGTTCTTACGTTGAAGGGTGGTTAGATACTGAGAAATGAAGGTTTCAATGTAAGTTGCTTTTTGTCTATTGACATTTGTGTGTTTAGAACTCCGATTTTCCCTTACTAATTACTAACACTTAGGTTATGTATTTTGATGAGCGGCAAGCTGAAGCTTGTGTCTGACGATCGATGTACAGTTTTTTCAAAGGGTTCATGGTAGTTTGTAAAATAGCAGTTAGCAGTTAATGGTACCATGGAAGATGCTATCCTTTTTATTAGTAAATACTTTATACGGTCTTTAAACTATTCATGCTCGCCAATGCACAAAGGTTTATTTAATCTTTCTTAGGATCCAAAAAGGCTAACAAAAATTTATTCACCAAACATGTGATAGCATTTTAGTTTAGTAATCTTCTAAATGCTAAATGTTATGCTAAGTGCTGATTGTCAGACACCACATAAGGTCTCAGTCCTACCTTCTCCTCCGCTGTTGTTTTTTTCTCTCTATTCATACAGCTGATAGTTGTGATGTATGAGTTGCTTGTAGGAACAATCTTGTAAGCACAATTTAAAGATAAATCCTTTTTTTTCTTATCTGGAAGCCACTTTCTGTGAAGCAATCCAGTCAAGGAATCAAAGCTGCTACTCCTATGTGTGGGATTCGAGCACTATCTTAGTTTTCTTAAGACTATTTTCACCCGTATCACTTTTATTCTGGGGACGTGACCTTGTATAAGGGTGGATTTACGAGTTGGATAGGCTGTTGTTACATGTTCTTTTATTTTATTTTTCAACTAATTAGACATGTTGTACCAGGTTTATGAATGTTTTTGGGTATGGCCTTTGAGTGGCAATGAAGTTGTCTACATGGGTTTTTGAGCTTGTGTTTGGGATGAAGTGTGAGTATTTTTGGTAAAGCTTTTTTCAGTTAACGGCGTAATCCTATGGAGGATGAGGCCCTGAAAACATATTGGTGGTTTCAAACAACTCTATTGTCTACACATGCCTGTAACTTTTTTTGTTGGCTACTATAGATTTTTGCAGTTGAATATTTTTTGTCAAATAGTTGCTTAGATGTGTGAGCTTCATCATCTGTTTGGAGGGGATGTATATTGTGCATGTGGCATCTTTTTCTTCATGGGTAGTAGTTAGTACCTTAACCTTTTTTCAGTTGAGCTCTTGCTTTCTCATCAACTATGCAGCTAATTACTAACTAAAATCATGTGGAAACCCCCCATGGCCAACCTCACCCCCAACAAAGATCTTTGTTGCACCTTATACCTTGGGATTTATCTTCTCTCCTTGCAAGTATATGATGTTTTATGTCTTGACTTGCAGACGAATCAGAAACTGATAGTGAAGAGTCTGATGTCAGTGGCTCTGATGGTGATGACACTTCTTGGATCTCATGGTTTTGCAACTTGCGAGGCAATGAGTTTTTCTGTGAAGTTGATGATGACTATATACAAGATGATTTTAACCTGTGTGGGTTGAGCAGTCAAGTTCCGTATTATGACTATGCTCTGGATTTGATACTTGATGTGGAGTCTTCACATGGTGAGTTCTAGCTCTTTCCATTCTCCATAAACCCCCCCCAACAACCAAAAGAATAAAAAGAAAGTTGATCATGCTTATAATGGGCTTTCTTTATTTGGGGATTGGGGGTGGGGTGGGGGTTGAGGGGGAAGTTTATGGTGCATGAGTTAGCAGCATCTTGTATTACTTCTATACTTGTGTCTGAATATTACCTATAATGTTTACGTGGCAATTCCTTGCCACCTAGACTTTTTAAAGGTATTTTGTAATCATTGGCCCTGTCGCAAATTGCACGTTGCATCGTTTGCTTATATATATTACCTATTAAAATGAAAAGAATAGGGGCTTATGCAGTTATGCTGTATGTTACCGTCAAGAAACTTATGTTGCTTGTATCTGTCTACGTTTACAAGTCGATTCTGTATGTTCCATTTGTAATACCTTGTAATTATGGATATTTAATTTGTTTTTTATTTGTCAGAACTTCTGTACAGATTGCAAATATTGTTGTATATATTAATTTGTCTGAGTTTACTTTTTTTCTTATGAGGAATGTGTTTTTTTTCTTGTACAGGAGATATGTTTACTGAAGAACAAAACGAATTAATTGAATCAGCATCATGAATGATGTATGGTTTAATCCATGCTCGATACATATTGACAAGCAAAGGGATGGCTTCAATGGTGAGATATATTTCTCAGTTATGACATGTCATGCCTAGGATGCTAAAATACTAATTGGGTGTTCTGTGGGCATACAGCTCGAGAAGTACAAAGACTATGACTTTGGGAGATGTCCAAGGGTGTATTGCTGTGGACAACCTTCCCTTCCAGTTGGGCAATCTGATCTTGCTCGATCAAGCACAGTAAAAATCTACTGTCCTAAATGTGAAGATATATACTACCCCCGGTCGAAATATCAAGGCAGTATCCTTTACTTTTTTTTTTAACAACCTTTGCTTTCATTCAGTGTATTTTGTGTGTTTTGCCTGCTCTCCTTTGTTTAACTCTTGTTGATTGCGGATGTGCATCCATAAATGTGTTTTTTGGCTTGTAGAACATGAGCTATGCTATCCTGTTCTTCCCTTTATAGATTCCAAGTTCTTGGATCTTATCAGGGTTGAAAATCGCAGCGTGGCATCATTTGCGGTAACAGTAAGTTGCAGAAGCAGCTTGTAACAGATGAAATGGAACGAAAATTTTCAAAATTATCACCATAACAGATTTTAACATAAAAATATTTTTTTAGTTCAAGAAGTGTATTTTCAACACAAAATGATCCAATCTATCATAATATAACTCAGTATTCAGTATATATAACTTGAGTGCCCACGGTTTGTATCTATCTCTTCCTTGGTGTGTGCAAGTTTTCTTTTATGATATGGCCAATATGGGTGTTTTTTCTCTCCTTTTTCGTGCAATTCTGGCAAATGAACGAATGTAACGGGAAAATAATTTTATAATGCCGGCGAGGACATACTTTTATTTTGGCGCTGTTTGATGGGGTTTTTGGAACGGCAACTCCAAACTCTGTTACTATTTGGGCATTCGGTGATGGAACAGCGAAGTTTTAAATCTGTGGATCTTATTATCATTAACTAGATTAAGTTTATTTTATCTCTGTTGGCATAAAGTTGCTGAAAGATAAATATTTTGGGTGTTGATCTGATTGTATGCATGTGAGCTAGCTTGAATTGATTGTTGATTAATCCTGTCCTTTTGTCATGTGGATCATTTAGCATTATTCTCCAGATATTGGTTGCCGTGTGTTTGAAGTTTGTTTTTTTAAATTTTTTAATGATTGTGATTGTGGTCTTAGTAATCTGACAATTCATTTGTACACCGAGTTCGTTCATTCTTTATATTTTCTTTAACGGGTTCTAGATGTTGATGGAGCTTATTTTGGAACGACATTTCCTCACCTCTTTTTGATGACATACCCACATTTTAAGCCTCAAAAACCAAGTCTCAGCTATACTCAGAGGGTGTTTGGTTTTAAGCTACACAAGCCATGATGATGGTCAATCAAATTCTTGAAGGCTTTGAGCAAATACGTGACCTCAATACGACGGGTGGATATGCTGCTGGATTTTGAGTTTTAAGGAGATGCAAGTTCAGAAACCTTTGGAGCTACCAGGATATTGCTCACCTGGGTTAAATGCTAATATTTGTCGTAAATGTACCATCCCCCAAAAAACCAAAAAAAAAATCAGTTCTAAGTGCTGCACTTCAACCTGTCATTACTGTTCACAATTTTAAGCTGCCTATTCAAAGAGCGTTTGTAAGCTATGTTTTCTCAATGAACTCTTCAAATTAATCTTGTAGTGCTTTTCTTACCCATGATCTTCAGAGTAGTATGAAAGTCTTTGACTTCCTCCAAAGTCTAGAGATCCGCTTCCTGAGAATTTTTCGTGTATTTTTTATTATCTGCTTTGGATTTGTCATAAAACTCTTCCATTTTAGAGTTAAAGGAGTACAATGCAGAGTCGTTACCTGCAGTTTAATTGCAGATGTATTGTTAGAAGCATGACATGCCTGGTTTTCTTGGTACTATGCAAACATTTTGCGCTTGTTTCTTATTGGAAAAGACCAAGGAGAATGTGATCTCGACCAACCAGGGAGGAGGAAGAGGTCCTCGGTGTAGGGCTCCCACTATTGCCATAATACCCCTCCCTCCTTTGCATGTTTGGTGCAGAATGGTTCTCCGAATAGGCTCACTTTTTCTTATGTTGTCTAATAAGAGAAAAACCATAGCGTGCAGATTCCTGCTGCTTTCTGGTTTTCTAGTTTGGAGGTGAGCTCAAAAAATAAAGTATCTCTTTGGCCTTGGGTAGTCCTGAAATTGCAAGATAAAGTATCGAGGAAGTGTGAAGGATTTTCAGTTTGCAGATTTAGTCATTTAGTAATGATACACGTACTGCATTAGTAGAGGTAATTCTATGCCTTCTAACTGACTTAATCTCGTACTATTAGTTATAATTTAATTCGGTTCGGTTCAATCGGTTCGATTCGGTTGATTTGGCGCATTGCTTTTGGACTTATTTTCAAGAAAAATAAGTAAAAATAAGTTCGATTCGGCAAAAAAATAAGTAAAAATAAGTTCGGTTCAAAGAAAAATAAGTTCGGTTCACAAAAATAAGTTTTAAGATACTATAATGTTGTAATTATTATATTTGTTTTCAATATTACTATTAATATTGTTATTATTATTAATATTATAATAACGATGAATTTGTAATTATTTTTATTTTTTTTTTATATTTTTTTATATTTTTATATTTTTTTATATTTTTATATTTTTTATTTTATTTTATTTTTTTATTTTAATATTTTATTTATTTATTATTATTATTATTATTATTATTATTATTATTATTTATTATTATTTATTTATTATTATTTATTATTTACTATTTACTATTTATTATTTATTATTATTATTATTATTATTATTATTTATTATTATTATTTATTATTTATTATTTATTATTTATTATTTATTAATTATTATTATTATTTATTTATTATTATTTATTATTTATTATTTATTATTTATTATTTATTATTTATTATTTATTATTTATTATTTATTATTATTTATTATTTATTATTTATTATTTATTATTATTTATTATGATTTTTATTATTATTATTTGTTATTATTATTATTTATTATTTATTATTTATTATTTATTATTTATTATTTATTATTTATTATTTATTATTTATTATTTATTATTTATTATTATTATTATTATTTGTTATTATTATTATTTATTATTTATTATTATTTATTATTATTAATATTTATTATTATTATTATTATTATTATTTATTATTTATTATTTATTATTTATTATTTATTATTTATTATTATTATTATTATTATTTGTTATTATTATTATTTATTATTTATTATTTATTATTATTTATTATTATTATTATTTATTATTTATTATTTATTATTATTATTATTATTTATTATTTATTATTTATTATTTATTATTTATTATTATTATTATTATTATTATTTATTATTATTTATTATTAATATTATTTATTATTATTATTTGTTATTATTATTATTTATTATTTATTATTTATTATTTATTATTTATTATTTATTATTTATTATTTATTATTTATTATTTATTATTTATTATTTATTATTTATTATTTATTATTTATTATTTATTATTTATTATTATTATTATTATTTGTTATTATTATTATTTATTATTTATTATTTATTATTTATTATTATTTATTATTATTATTATTTATTATTTATTATTTATTATTATTATTATTATTTATTATTTATTATTTATTATTTATTATTTATTATTTATTATTTATTATTTATTATTATTATTATTATTATTTATTATTATTTATTATTAATATTATTTATTATTATTATTTGTTATTATTATTATTTATTATTTATTATTTATTATTTATTATTTATTATTTATTATTTATTATTTATTATTTATTATTTATTATTATTGTTTATTATTTATTATTATTAATATTATTTATTATTTATTATTTATTATTTATTATTTATTATTATTATTATTATTATTATTATTATTATTATTATTATTATTTGTTATTATTATTATTTATTATTTATTATTATTTATTATTTATTGTTTATTATTTATTATTTATTATTTATTATTTATAATTTATTAGTATTATTATTATTATTATTATTATTATTATTATTATTATTATTATTATTATTTATTTATTATTTATTATTTATTATTTATTATTTATTATTTATTATTTATTATTTATTATTTATTATTTATTATTTATTATTTATTATTTATTATTTATTATTTATTATTTATTATTTATTATTTATTATTTATTATTTATTATTTATTATTATTATTATTATTATTATTATTATTTATTATTTATTATTATTATTATTATTATTATTATTTATTATTTATTTTTCTTAAGTTCAGTTCAGTTCAGCCAAAATAAGTTCAAAAGAACAGGGCCTTAGTCATTTTCTTATGTTGTCTCATACTCACCCTTAATCAGTTCAGTTCAGGTTAAACATTGAAAAATACTTTCATGTTGGCATATAAATCTTTACTTGACAACAACCTTTTTTTTTTTGAGGACAACCTAAATCATATGTCGCGCTTGGGAAATATTAATTGATTTGAGGCTTATCTGTGAACATTCTTATTAAGATCCATTGAAATAAATTTCAAATGTAACATTGTTCTACATCTTTGTAGTCTAGTTTCTAATTTAAATAAAATTATACAAGTATTCGGAAATAGAGTGAAAAAGCATGGAACAAGGACATTAAATATACGGTTAGTAAGCATGTCATCTAGCTTAGACGTTAGAGTATTGAGAAGGTGGTAACCAAGACATTGGATTGAATCCCGTTCACATCAACGCTCTTAGTCACTCATTAGCACTAAAAACTGAAAAGCGCATGGAACAAGGACTTTAAGAGTGCGTTCTTTTCACCTGAAAAAACCTGAATTTATCTTAATTGAACTTATCAGACCTGATTGACCCTTATTGGAACATATTTTTGAATGTTGTATTAGACTTGATCTTAGCTTATTAGACCTGAAATTTTTTTTTAAGTGAAGAGAACACACTCTAAAATCTAAATATACTTTTAATAAAGTAACCTATTTGGCTATTTGGAGGACCAACATCCCATATTTTGGAGAGAGCACAATCATGAATCCTCCACATTTCCGCGCAGTCGTTGACTGAGACAGCTTTATATTTTGAAATAGCAGCAACTTGAAGACGTTATGATATTGGGATTTTCTATAAATGAATTTCGTAATGTAAGAAAATTACTAAGATATGCATAGCGTAGGGGCCAGCACGGCAAAAGATAAGAACATAAAGAATGGAAATGGGAGGAAAATTCGCAATCTGTTATATTATAGAGAGATTTTAAGCAAGATTGGAGTGTATGCTCTTGTTGTTGTGTTATTCATTTTCTCCCGTGAAGTGCGGTATATATAGTGTCGGGTGAATAATTCACCCGGTGATACATCATATCACTGCAGTTATTATGCAGTGAAGTGTCTAATCATGGGCGGCAAAATACAGCGCCGTTTTATCCGTTCACTGTTTACATAGAATATTACAACACTCCCCCTTGAACGGATCTTAAAACGTATACTACGGGATCACAACTGCCTCATTAAAAACTTTACATTTGAAAAAACCCTAATGGGATAAAAACAAACATAAAAGAAAAAGAGTACAGTTGGGCTTTGAGATGCCTATATGCTTTTCTGCCTCGTTAAAACCTTGCCAAGAAAAACCCTATGGGATAAAAACTTGGACGAAGGAAAAAGAGTACAGAACATATAGGACTCCCCCTCAATTTAACGTATATCTCGAAGGCGACGCAGACCAATTAGGTGTACAAGCTCTTGGAATTGCTTTGCTGGTAATGCCTTTGTGAGTAGGTCGGCTAAATTGTCGCATGATTGAACTTGTGTGACATTGATTGTTCCTTCCTTCTCCAAATCGTGGGTGGAAAAGAATTTAGGATCGATATGCTTTGTTCGTCACCTTTGATATAGCCTTCTTTAATTTGTGCAATGCAAGCGGTATTATCTTCATGGATGATAGTTGGACCTTCTTGTGTCTCTTTTATACCACTTTCCCTGAGTATGTGATGGGTCAAAGATCTCAACCATACACATTCTCTACCAGCTTCATAAAGTGCGATTAATTCAGCTTGATTTGATGAAGTAGCTGTTAGAGTCTGTTTTGTTGACTTCCAAGAGAATGCTGTATTTCCATAGCTAAAAATATAACCCGTTTGCGATTTTGCCTTGACTGGATCTGACAGGTAACTCAGTCGAAGATATCCTACAAGGGTAGGATTTCCGTCTTGTGGATAGAATAATCCCATATCCGTTGTCCCGCGTATATAGCGGAGTAAGTGTTTCACTCCACTCCAAGCCTGTTTGTAGGTTCGGAGCTGTATCTAGCTAATAAATTGACCGAGAATGCAATGTCTGGTCTAGTATTGATGGCTAAATACATTAAGGCCCCAATGGCACTTAGGTATGGTATTTCGGGACCGAGTATATTCTCGCCTTCTTCACGAGGGCGGAAAGGATCTTCTTCAATTTTTAAGCGACGAACAACCATAGGTGAACTCAATGGATGTGATTTGTCCATATAGAACCTTTTTAGCACTTTCTCGGCGTAATTGGATTGGTGAACAAGGATCCCATCCTTTAGGTGTTCAATTTGTAAACCGAGACAAAATTTGGTCTTTCCAAGATCTTTCATCTCGAATTCCTTCATCATGCATTTAGCGGTTTCTTCGATTTCATCGGGTGTCCCGATGATATTTAAGTCATCAACATATACCGCAATTATAACAAACCCATTTTCAGTTTGTTTGATGAAGACACATGGACAAATTTGATCGTTCTTGTAGCCTCGATTCATGAGGTATTCACTAAGACGGTTATACCACATCCTTCCAGATTGCTTTAAACCGTAGAGTGATTTTTTCAGTTTTATGGAATGTAGCTTTCGAGGTTTTGACCTCAAGGATTCAGGTAGTTCAAGTCCTTCTGGGACTCTCATGTAGATATCAGTGTCAAGTGACCCATAGAGATATGCTGTCACGACATCCATGAGGCGCATTTGTAGTCCTTTGCATGCAGACAGACTTATGAGGAATCTTAGAGTTGTGGCATCTACCACTGGTGAGTATGTTTCCTCATAGTCAATTCCAGGTTCTCCGGGAGAAACCTTGGGCTACAAGCCTAGCCTTGTATCGTACGATTTCATTTTTTTCATTTCGTTTTCGCACGAACACCCATTTGTACCCAACGGGTTTTACTCCTTTTGGGGTCTGGGCTATAGGGCCGAACACTTCTCGTTTTTTGAGAGATTTTAATTCTACCTGAATGGCCTCTTTCCATTTAGGCCAATCACTCCTTCGTCGACATTCATCCACTGATCTTGGTTCAGTGTCCTCAATATCAGTGGTGATTTCTGTGGCTATTGAATATGCAAATATTTCATCAATCGGGGTTTTTACCCTGTTCCATTGCTTTCTAGAATGGACAAAATTTATTGAAATTTCGTGATTGTCGACGCTAGCATTTTCACGCTCCCCCTCAGATGTAGCATCTGATTCTTTGAGTTCATTTTGGGGGTTAATGACGTTTTCGTCATTTGAAAATTGTTCCACTTTAGAAGAATCATCAGTTTTCTCATTATTTGTTTCTATTCTTCTAGACTTTCTCGGTTTCAAATCTTTGGCTCCGAGTGGTCTTCCACGCCTTTGCGTGTTGCGGATTCATTTGCAAGTGGATTTTCTCGTTTTTTCTCTTGGTATTTCAACCCTTGCAGGAGCATTCACAACGGGTATATGTGATTTTATCACTCCTTTTGAGTCAGTGAATGCATCTGGTAATTGATTGACAATGTTTTGCAAGTGTATAATTTTCTGAACTTCCTGCTCACACATATTTGATCTTTGATCAAGATATGATAAATTTTTGGCATTCCATGATATTTCATTCCAACATGGGCCTACTTTATCTCCCCCTAAGGTTGGGAAAATTGTCTCATCAAATTGACAATCGGGGAACCGAGCGGTGAAAAGGTCACCGGTTGACGGTTCTAGATATCTTATGATGGACGGTGATTCAAATCCAACATAGATTCCCAACCTTCTTTGTGGCCCCATCTTAGTACGTTGTGGTGGTGCTATGGGAACGTAGACTGCACACCCAAAAATTCGTAGGTGAGCAAGACTAGGTTCCTTTCCAACCACTAACCGTAGTGGGGATTGATCATGCTTGGCGCTCGGCCTTAGTCGCAGTAAAGCCGCAAAGATGTAGTATAGCATGTCCCCATGTAGAAGATGAGAGTTTTGATTTCATGAGTAATGGCCTCGCAACTAATTGCAATCGCTTTATGAATGCTTCGCTAGGCCGTTTTGTGTGTGAACATGGGCTACTTGGATGTTCCACGTCTATCCCAATTGACATACAATAGTCATTAAAAGTGCGGGATGTGAATTCTCCAAAGATTATCAAGTCGAATTTTCTTTATGGGATAGTCTCGGGAATTGAGCCCTTAAACGCGTAATTTGCGCTAGCGATTTTGCAAAAGCAACATTCCTTGTTGATAGGAGACTAACGTGAGACCAACGTGTCGATGCGTCGATCAACACCAGAAAGTATCTGAATGGTCCACATGATGGGTGTATTGGCCCGCAAATATCTCCTTGGATTCTTTCTAGGAATGCAAGATTTTCACCTTCAAGTTTATTTTTAGAAGGTCTTATGATCAATTTGCCAAGGGAACAAGCCTTACAATTATGCTCATTTGATTGTAGGACCCGTATGTTTTTCAACGGATGCCCATTTGAGCTTCGGACGATTTTCGTCATCATGCTCGTTCCTGGGTGACCCAAGCGATCATGCCACAGAGTAAATATTGCTTGGTTGTCTACCTTATGGTGAGACACCAAATTTGTTTCAACTGGACTGATATAAGTAAAATACAGTCCTGAGGAGTATGATGGCATCCTTTCAAGGATTATTTTCTTGCCATCGTCACATTTAGTGAGATACATGTACTCCTTTCCGTTTTCATTAATGGTTTCCATATGGTAACCATTTGTGCGCAGATCTTTGAAACTCAATAGGTTTCTTTGAGTTTTACCTGAATACAATGCGTTGTTTATAGTGACGTGTGTTCCCTTAGGTAACACTATGCATGCCTTTCCTGAGCCCTCAACCATATTTGCGAGTGCTCCGCAATGGTGTTGAGGTCGCCTTTTCTTGGCTTGAGCTGAGTGAAGTATGACTTGTTACTCAGGATGGTATGTGTGGTGGCACTATCAATCAGGCATTGTTGGGCGCCTTTGTTTGTCATTATCTTCATTAAAACATAAATTTGTCAAAATCTAACACAAAATTTATTCATAGAAAGAGGTACATTACATGAAATGATAAAAATGGAACGCAAGATACAAGAGACATCAAGTGAGACAAGAGTACATGACGTAAAGTGACAAAACAACATCATAGGTTGATTTAGGGGGAATAAGAGGGCTAGACATTAGAAATATCTTCCATGAGATAATCAGCTACATCGAGGTCCGGGAGCGGAGTAGTTTCAGTGACGAAATTTGTTTCGCCACGTTTCCCTTGACCCCTAGTAGAGGCCACATATAGATCCACAAGATGTTTGGGTCGTGCGACATTCATTTGCCCAATGCCCTTGAATGCCACATTTAAAACATTTCTCTTGTGTTCTTTGTTGGGAGTTTCTTCCTCCGCGTCCTCTATTGGGGCGCCGCCTTTGGCGTCCTCTTCCTCTTCCTCTCGCCACTTCCATTGCCATTTCTTTCTCCATTACCCCTATTTCGAATTTGCCATTCCAATTTGAGTTACCTCCCCGCTTATTCTGGCTTGCCACCTCTAGTGGCATTTGTTTCAACTATTTCGCTGCGCCGGTACTCCGCCGGCCTTTGATTATGAATTGAGAGCAGGATTTGGTTGTTCTGTTCTGCAACCAAAAGGATGGCAATTAGGTCGCAGAACTTTTGGCAACGCCTTTCACGATATTGTTCTTGCTGAACAACATTATTGGCGTGCATAGTGGAGAGGGTTTTCTCAATCATGGCTCGTTCAGACACAGATTCTCCACACAACTTTAGCTGTGAGGTGATGCGGAATCGTTGAATTGTACTCGCGCATCGATGCAAAGTCCTGGAACCTGAGTACTGACCATTCATGTTGGGCCCTTGGAGCGATAATTCTTTGTAAATGCTCAAATCTATCCTTTAGGTTATCCCATAATTCTTTGGGATTTTCCACAAGGATGTATTCAGATTTGAGCTCTTCATGTATATGGTGTTTGAGATACACCAATGCTTTCGCTTGCTCCAAAGGGGTAGTGGCACCACCTTCGACAATGGTATGGTCGAGGCTAAGTGACTTTAGGTAAGCTTTTGCATCCACCCTCCATTCTAGGTACCTTTGGCCTGAGGCTTCAAGGATCTCAAAATCTCGGTTTGCAAGTCTAGCCATTTCTGAGTTCATGTGATGTTTTAAAAGTATTAGTAGAAAATTAATGCATAAATATATAGAGTTCCGAAAGAAAATCACACTGGGATGCAAGCCATAGTGGTCCGAGAATCCTTAACCGTTCAAGAGGTTAGGGGTTCGAAACATGATAATAAAATGAAAAGTGAACAATAAATATATATAAAAAGGCTACATATTTTTTTTTCAAGATTATGACAACGTTTAATTAGAATGTGACTATCATGTCCAAAAATAAATCACATGTGTTAATGGCATATAAATAGAAGAAAAATTGCATAATTAAGCATTATAATTGCGTTTTACAATATGCAGAAACAGAATTACAATAATTCCTACTAAAACTGTTATAAGTATCATTCCCCAGTAAAACATGACCTTCAACTGTCTGAAAGATTCTAGAAGATCTGGTGTGTCGTTTTGAGGGCGGCGGTTTCTGGCATTGTACATGGTGGCCGAAGATAGTGGAGATGAAATTTGTGAAATTTTATGAGAGAGAAAATTTTATGGGGTAGAAGTGAGTGAGGGAGGCGGACGAGAAAGTGAGAAGGGTTAAAGTCCCTTTTATAGTGGTGTAAAAACACTATTCACATTTAACAGGTAAGATATATACTGATATGTAATACGTAAATTTTACGTAACGTGCTGACAAGACAGAAAAATAGAGTATATGTAGCTAACGTATGGTTATAATTTATAACTAACTCATGGTTTGAGATATTAGATACTAGTCATACCATTTATTGTCTAAAGTGGCCTTTAACTATGCTTTTAAGTCCAAAAAAAACATCAGTATGACAAGTGAGGCACAAAGAAAAACGAAAGCATTAAATTACTTATTTTTGTTCAACACTTTGAATCCCCCCCTTTTGTTTTTTTGTGTGTGTTTAAAAGGAACACTAAGTGGAGGATTCATTTGTAGTGGGACGTTGGCTATACTAGTATACTACACTACATGACAAACAAGTTTCCAAGTGCCAAGACAGAAATGCAGGTTGATGGTTAGCATTAGCTTTGGAACTAGTAGTAGTTAACATTGGAAATTGCTGCCAGAATTTAAAACAAATTAAAAAAACTGGTACTTATAAGCTAGCTTCATTTCGGTGCAAAGAAGTCTAGCTACTTCTTTCATCATTTTCTTGTACATAGTCTCAAAGCTTTCTCCCCTTTTTTTCACGGTTAAAAGCAAAATAAAATAAATACAAGACATAAATTCCATGAAAAATAACAAACAAGAAAAAGGTAGCAGGTAACTCCACCATTATAGCTATTATCTGGCCAAAAATTCATCTTCTTCGTAGTATTAGCCGTCCATCCAGGCGGCGGAGCCAGTCCATTTAGGCGGCAAGTTCAACAGAATAGCCCGTTCATATAGCCCGTCCATATAGGCGGCTTTAAATGCAAGGTCTTTGCCCTCCATGAAGGTGGCGTGACTTGCTTGGCGGTGGCCGAGCCAATACCGCCAATTAATTACTTTACCGTCGCTTGCTGCTGACGGAAGGACCCTCATCGTCCCTACTCCTTTTATTATTATTAGGAGTTTGCCGGATTTCAGTTGGTGGTTCCGGAGGAGGGTTATCATTGAGATTAGGGACGGTGGTTTGTCGGCGTTCGCCGACATGGCTATTAACGTGAGTATTATGACGGTGGGGTGCACTACCAACTCCTCGTGCCGGATTTGTGGTACAAGGTACACTATTACGTTCTATGATAAAATATATACTACAAAGAGATACATTGTTTAGAATAGTATTGATCCCATTACACTGGTGATCCATTTTTTTTTGAAAAAAAATTAGTAGCAATTGAGAAGAACTACCTTTTGATAGTAGAGCGAATGGTGCTGATAACGTGTTATATTATAGAGAGATTTTAAGCAAGATTGGAGTGTATGCTCTTGTTGTTGTGTTATTCATTTTCTCCCGTGAAGTGCGGTATATATAGTGTCGGGTGAATAATTCACCCGGTGATACATCATATCACTGCAGTTATTATGCAGTGAAGTGTCTAATCATGGGCGGCAAAATACAGCGCCGTTTTATCCGTTCACTGTTTACATAGAATATTACAACACAATCTATATTTTTCCTATATTCCTATCCACTAGCCTTTTCCTCTGACGTGGATTTTGTGGATTCTTTGCCTTTTTGTTTTCAATGTTCATCGAAATGGACTTATGAACCATAAAGTGCTTTGAGATTGGAGCAATTAATGAGGCTGGCTTATGAGATGGATCTACAACAAAGGGAGACTTTGGGGTTGTTTGGCAATCGGTTGTTGGCTGTTGGCTTTTGGCTGGTTTAGTTGACTTGTTTGACCGGGCGAAGATAATGTATGTATTGGGCTTTTTAAGTTGGTCATTTAAGCCATTGTTTGCAAAAGTGTTTGGCAAAATTAATTGTGGCTGTTGGCTGTTTATTAGAGAGTTTGTGGGCCAACAAGCCAAAAGCCAATCCAAAAAGCTACTCCAGGCAGCTTTTTCATTTTGGCTTAAAAGCCAGCTTTTCAGCCAACCAAAAAGCCAATAACCAAACACTTTTTTTAGTTGTTTGACCAAATTAAAAAGCCAAAAGCCAAAAGCCAATGAAAAAGCCATTTACCAAACATGGCCTTTGTCAAATTAGTATGGGATAAAAATTGGATTATACTGAGGTTTAAATAAAATTATATTTTATATTTTTATTAAATAGGTTAGCAATAAAAATTATATTTTCTTCGGTCTATATAAGTGTTACACTTTTTATCGTAAACTGTTTTAAAATAAGTCTTACATTAAGTTTTTTGACATTGAATTTTCTCTATTTTTTAATCACATGAGTGCCTTCTTTAATTTCTCTCTATCTAGCTTAGCACCTTAAAACTTGTGCCCTACCTCAAAGTAAAACTTAAAAAATAATACAGGAAGTATACATTTTTTAAAATATGATACTCCCTCCGTTTCATAATATAGTGCTCACATTCTTTTTTTGGTGTCCCAAAATGTTGTGCCTATTTTCTTTTTTGTCAATTTATTTGGACTAAATTATCCTTAATTTCTAGACAAACTTTCCAAAATACCCCTACTTTTCTATCAAAACATGTGACCCTATTTATTGCTTTACACCATTCCAAGGAACATTTATTGCCTTTTGATTTTGTTTAAAGGAAAAAGAAAATAAATAATTAGTTTCAATACAAAAGTATCAAAAAAGCACCTCATTAAATATATTTTTTGCTCATTCCATTTTCCTTAATTCCCGTAAAAAAATGAGAAGTAAGCACTATATTATGGGACGGAGGGAGTATTATTTGTTTAGTAAAATTTATGACAAAATCATGCGTCGAGCGGCGTTATAAATGCTTACTAATATCCCAATTTTAACTAAGCATTTAGTAAAATATTTTAACTAAGCATTTAGTAAAAAAATTATGATACGTATAAAAACACTGGCAATTTTAGTAAAATACAGAAGGTAAATAACACCACCTATAATAATTGGGATATTAGTAAACTTTTTAGAGTTTTTTCCTATAAGATGTTGAATTGTCTTGACGTATAATTTCAAAATATTAATATTTTATAAGTTTTTACTGATAAATAAGTAGATATATCAATTATCACATTATATGTCGACAAATATATAAATCAAAATAAAGCTTTTATTTAAAAATGAAGAGAATATAGTTCTCTTTTATATAAGGGTTATTATTTTTATAGATATCATATGACATTTCATTAGTGATAATTTTCCTATTCCTATTAAAAAAACCTAAATATCAGCCCACATCCAGTCCTCCACTACCACCAACTGACGTAAGCTCACAACTTGCGTCCTCATCACTCATATGTCAAATCACAATTTCACCAATTTGCTTGCGGCATATTCAAAATTCAATTAATCAATATCAATAATTTGAGAGGCTCATAAATCATAATTAAATTAATTCTCTAATCGATGGTGACGTTTTATTTCAAATGTTTTCATAATGAATTCAACACTTGGAACTATTGTTTTCTAAACTTCATTTGTACACTAGGGCCCACGACATCACTACTTTGGGCACCCTTGGGCCTTGAGCCCTTGACATATCATGCTCTATAAATTAGTCCGTTTACTCCTTAATATAGGGCTTGAGCCGCAGCCTAATTTTAAATTAGGTTGTCTCTTACAACACCAACGGTTAGTTTTCAAAATAATTCATAGTAATGTAGTTGATGAACTCTTATAAATTAGGTGACTCTTTTTTATCTCTCCGATGTGGGACTTAGGATGTATTTCCAACAATTTTTGGTAATTCTGTAGAGAAAATACATTAAACTAGTATGTTCACTTCTTAATATAGGGCTTGAGTCGCTGCCTAATTTTCAATTAAAATTAGGTTGCCTCTTAAAACACCAACTGTTATACAATCTACTATTATTATTGAAAAATATGGCAAAAATTGTACTCCATTACATATCACCCCGACTCCTCATTTTGCAAGTAATCATGCAACTATTATAATCGTTTTGCCTTATTCGGACCATCGATTGAACCCAATGATTAGTTAACTATAGTAATTGATAATTGGTGATTAATTCTAAACTTTCTTAAATCGAAAATATAGTCATTATAAATGCACAGTGGAAGCAAATAGGTTTTGAGATTTTTATTTGTGCATTTTATGACCTCTAAATAAATACGACTGACAAATTCTTACTCATTTTAGGGCTTTTCGTTATTGTAAAATTTTGGCGTTTTAAAAGATTTTAGAAATATGTTAGAAAGCCAAAAATTCAAAAAAATGTTAAAAATTTTTAAAAATTTTACTTTTTTATAGTTATATATATTTTCAAAATCATTACATGTTTCCAATAAATTTGGTAATTTTTTATTCATTATAGGGACACATATATCACATGACTTTCAAAATAAAAAAAAACTTCAAAAAAACAAGTCAAAAGCCACAAATAATTTTGAACTTTTATGTGCATTTAGACCCTAATGATGTTGAACGTCTGACAATCATGATATGCCTATATAATTAATGTTAATTATTGCACCTACGTTAATGTATCCTGTGTACGTGGAATTTACTCACCCCCTCATTGGAGGATAGCGATAAACCTCTTGATGTAGATAGTTTTTTTTATATTATTTCTATTTACAACATGATGCAGGTACAGAATAATCCAAATCACAAAACAGGATTATATCTAGAATTTGATAATATGTCTCCTTCAATAATAATTAGAATTATAGATATAGTCCCCACTTGCATACCCCATTGGATCAACCATCTTATATTCCCATCACCTTTCATTTTATTTGCTTGATAATAAAAGAGAGGATCTACTGACTTTGCCAATTGCCTTGCAAAAACCACCAATTCCAACAGAAAAACTAAATACAACAACTTCTACCCAATTTTCAAAACAAATCACCCACCATTTTTATCTCCTCCAATTAAATCCTACAAAATCAAATTGCAAAAACAACAAAAAAAAATGAACCAAAGATCCCAAATTTTGGAAGGAAAATCATAACACAACTTCCACTACATAGCAATCAACCAATCAAGAAACATTCTTACAGATCTTTAATGGATTCAACACTCACAACTTCATGCTCTCTTTCTTCACCTAAAGCTTTAGCCTTTCATCTTTTTCATAGATTAAGCCATAAACCCAACAAGATCCATAAAAAACCCACTTTTTTTCTTCTAATTACCCTACTTACTCTCTCCTCTATCTACTTGCTGACCTCAAATTCAATAGATTTCATCTGGGTTTTTGCATTTTTTGCTGTACTTGTTATATCTCTCACTTTAGCACTTCCACATCTTCCTCAACCTAAAATTTTAACCACCCAATCTCACCTACTTCAGGTTTCTGTAACTAATCCTACCCAGAAATCTTACCACCCAGTTGTTTGGTCAATTGGGTCAAACCCAAAATGGGAGAAAAGTATGAATTCAGGGTTTAGTGTAAAAGGGTTTAGTAATAGAGATGTTTATGAAGGGGAATTTCATAAAGGAAAGTGTTCAGGAAGTGGGGTTTATTACTATTATATGTGTGGGAAATATGAAGGTGAGTGGGTAGATGGGAAGTATGATGGGTATGGTGTGGAAACATGGGCAAAAGGGAGTAGATATAGGGGACAATATAGGAATGGATTGAGGCATGGAATTGGGATTTATAAGTTTTATACTGGTGATGTTTATCAAGGGGAATGGTCTAATGGTCAATCTCATGGTTGTGGAGTTTATGCTTCTGATGATGGGAGTAAGTATGTTGGAGAGTTTAAATGGGGTGTTAAGCATGGATTTGGTCTCTACCAATATAGGTAATTTTTGTTGGTTGATTCATGTATTGCTTATTGTTTGTTTGCTAAGCTGTTTCGCGCTCTTGCGTGGCGAGGATTGGATATGGTTGTGTGTTTCTTGGATGTTAGAAGTTTTGGGTGTGATCTGTTCAACTGATTTTTTGTAACTTGGACGAAAAAATAAGTTAATATAAGTTGAACAGAATACTACCTTACTATTGTTCATTTGTTTGTTTGTAGGTGTTATGTGCATCTTCAATCCATTATGTTTTGGCTTTAGATTCAAATAGGTCATTAAATTGTTTGCTTTCACTTTGTTATTATGAAGCAGCATACATTGTTTTTTGAAACAAGGGTCAGTTGGAGACGATTTCTCTGGTGTCATAGGAGTGAAGTTGCAA
This sequence comes from Beta corolliflora, assembly GCA_947648045.1. Taxonomy (NCBI): domain Eukaryota; kingdom Viridiplantae; phylum Streptophyta; class Magnoliopsida; order Caryophyllales; family Amaranthaceae; genus Beta; species Beta corolliflora. The sequence goes on along the minus strand of CANSZD010002495.1, from coordinate 316,588 downwards.
ACACCCAATGCATATTGTATTTGTGTCTAAGACTCTTAGTGAAACATTGGGCTTGAGTAAATCAGGTTGAAATGAAGAATGTCCGTAAATAGAGTGTTATAAGTTGGTGTTATTATATGTTCTACGACTTTTATTGTCTGCTTGATTTGGTTGGTGGATTAAACTTATAAGTAGATTAGCAACTTCTCAGTAGTTGTCAACAATTTTAACAATAATGTGATTATTTCACTTACTAAATAAGCAACTACATTGCTTATCAACCATGTAAAAGACAAGGTACTTGTTGTCTACTTGTCTGAAGTCTGAACGGCTGAACCTCCTGAGTCCTGAGACAACAAGTCTTTCTTTTCAACCCCTTTCCTTTTTGGTCTTTGGCTAAAAGGCAAAAGAGGAAAGAAGAATGAGCTTTCCTTGTTTGAGCTGTTTATGAGGATGAAAAGAGCCTTATGAAGGAAGATCATGGAATTGTTTTCCTCTGCTCACAAATAAGTGCAACACCTGATCTTATAGGTTTTCAGTGCACATATTTACTATTAATGTCTTTAATATCATTTTAGTAGAAAATGTGAAAAGTTAATGTTCCGGACATATAGTTTGGAACGGATCCAACATAATCCTCACTTTAATCGTGCATAATTGTCTTGTTTGTGCTCACAGCAACATTAAGTTGAAGAAATTACATTCACTAAAAATTTGTATGCATGAGTTCTACATGTAAAACTTGTATGTAAACGTGACTTGAGTGAATATCTGCAAATATTAATTTCCTTAAAAGTTATTAGGCATGATAATATCTGGAAGAGAAGCATTCATTGAACAAGCTACAGATATTATGAACTTCAATGATTTAGTGTTGCTTTCTAATTATTGGAAGAAGCTAAATTCATGATTTTCAAATTCACTTTGCAGAAATGGAGATGTGTATGCTGGTGAGTACTTTGCTGATAAGATGCATGGCTTTGGAGTTTACAAATTCGCCAATGGACACCAATATGAGGGATCCTGGCACGAAGGCCGAAGGCAGGGACTTGGTGTTTACAGTTTCAGACAATGGGAGGCTCAATCTGGTTACTGGCAAAATGGGCAACTTGTTAAAGCTAGCTGTCAAACTCAACTGTCCGAATCTCATTTTGCAGTTTATTCTTCCAAAGTTTCTACTGCTATCCAGGTAAAGAACACTCCGCAGAACCTATATGGTTGACAACTTGACAATAATGAATTATGGTAATGGTGATAAGCTTGTAGTTTTGCCCAAAAAAATCTCATGCTGACGGTAATGGCGATCTTATAAGAAAAAACCCCTTTATGAGAGCAAATCTGCATTAGAGCATGGACATTGGCATGAATTTTTTTTCCTTGCAAAATTACACACTAAGCTAATACCAGTACTGGCATTTATTACCTCATATTGCGAATCATATCAATAAGTGTATCTGGTTGAGCACACAGAAGGTCCACTGCAATCAGTTCCGGACTTGTATTCTAGAAGCTCCTAATATTTTAGTTACTAACTGGTGCGTAAAAAAAAGTAGGTCTAATAATTGACCACATATTCGTTATGCAGAAAGCAAGGCAAGCATCCGAGAGAGCACATAATGTGAAAAAAGTAGATGACAGGGTGAACAAAGTTGTAGCAGCCGCTAACAGAGCAGCTAATGCAGCACGTGTGGCAGCTGTGAAAGCTGTTCAAACGCGGATGCATGAAGGAATCAGTAGTAAAGCACTGCTTCAAGATGAATAATTGACGAGTGGATGTTCTAAATCTCTGGAGAATCCTGATTAAGAACCCTATTTTCTAGACACTTTTTCTCGCTTTTAAGAGATTGTCTAATTTTCATACCTCAATCTTCCTTAGAAGAGAGAATGAGAACCTTGCCTTTTACTACAATCGGTAAAACGCAGGTATAGATGATCGAGGAGTTCAAATCTTAAGCTTTATAGCTCATCAACTAAAATGTACATAACTGAATAGTGATGTTCTGGTAGTGGCACCGAAGGTGCTGTTGTCTAGGCTATCATTTTTGTAGTAGTCATTGTATCTGGAACAGCAGCTATATAGTATTATTTGTCCATATAGCTTGCTTCAACATGTAAAATTGTCTGTCTATTCAATGTTTCCAACATCCAGTCTTGTTTCAATCTGATTGAGAAAAATGCAGATATAAGTCAGCTGCTCGAGTCCCCTTTATTTTCTTTGGTTTATCAAAGGCTTACTCCCTCATACAGTCATTACACTACTCATGCTAAAGGGTAAAAGATCAGAGATATAAGCTAATGCTACAGGGTAAAAGATTAGAGATATAAGCTAACGTCTGGAGCTTTACTCTTCTCTGCAAACTGTGAAGAAATAAATTGATACTTGCAAAGTTGCATTAATATTATGCTAAGTTACTCGAACTCGGGTACTTGTGTCAGACATGATTATGTGTCCAAATGTCTAACTCTACTATGAAAATTTTCCATAATACTAGCCGAAAACAAAGTGGTAAAGTGTTCATAGCCATGTTAGAGCGTGGAGGTTCCAACACCGATATTTGAGTCAAATTAATGAATACAGCAACGTCGAAATCATGTAGGAGAAACGACATTTAACTTCCAAGGAAACCACCTTCCTTCAAAATGACAAACAGGTACACCTAATACCAGTTGAAACTCGGTCTATCAGCAGAATTTTGGACATCAAATGCAGTGTTCATCCTGACATGATGAATACACTTACTATACAGAAAAAAGGGCTTGCAGAGAGGAGGAATTGGTGTGGAGCCTACACCAAGTGTATTAACCAATATCCCTTCCTCACATGTTCGGTGGAGAACAACTCTCGAAAACCAAGCTCATTATAATTGAACTAACTAAAATCTAAACTATCAGTAAGTTGAGTAAATTGGCCAGGAGCAGAATCTCTTACCCAAGAAAAAGGGTGGCCAGGAATGCGGAAAACAAATTGTTCCGAACAACTATGTTTTTTCAGTTTCTGTGATCCAGGAAAACGTACAGTCAAAAACTTAGCTTTCTTTACTGGAATTAAAAAATTGCAGAGAGTTCAGGCCTTCAGGAATCTGGACAGAAGCCCATTTATTGGACAAAAAGAACTGAAAACCAATTACCTGATAAGTCAGAATCTTTCCTCACTATCTAAATCAACATTTTTGTGATTCAAAAAACCACCTGAACCATGCTCTACTAATTCAGAGGACCATATTAAAGCTTTCAATCAAATTATCAGCTTTTGGCTCGTAGATAATTCTGTTGAACATATGCTTCATTTTTTCATGATCGGTCATCTCTTGCAGGACACGATCCTCTGAAACCCTTGACCTTGTGCTCTTCTTCTCTGTGTTTTCCTCAGAAGAAGAAAAAACTAGCTCTGACAAACGCTCCTTTGTTGCCTGCCTCTGATACTTCTCTTCCTCCAGAGTCCCAGAGGTGATTAAATGATAAACAAACACATCTTTTAGCTGGCCCAGCCTATATGCTCTACTTATTGCTTGCCTTTCCACTGAGGGATTCCATACAACATCAAGCAAAACTACCCTCGAGGCACCAACAAGATGGATCCCTTCACAACAAGCCTTTGTTGAAGCCAGAAGAACCCGAGCTTCACTTCTAGGATCATTAAATAGCCTTATCGAGGATTGCCTCTCCTTCACGTCTTGCTTCCCATCCATATAAAGCAATTCCCTTCCCATAGACCAACCGAAAACTGATTTTAGTAAATCTGCTATGAAGTTTAAGGGCGGGATATATTGCCCAAACACAAGCACTCTTTCTCCTTTACTTAGTTTTATGAGCTCAACTAGAAACCGGGTTTTCACCCCGGCATCAAGGTCCATCCTGTGTTTTTTCAATAAAGACTCAAATTCCTCGTCAACAAAAGCCGGTTTTGATTTCCGTTCACAAAAGATTGAAGGGTGAACAGAAATAATGGAGACCAAATTATCAAATTTGAATCTGTTTTTTATCCTTACTAATTGCTCAAAACACCTTGTCTGAAGAAGAGAAGGCTTTAAAATCAGCAATCTATGGATTAACCCCTTTAGAGTTTCCCTTAAAATCTCCCCCTTGTGGACATGCACAAAGGGTTTGATCTTTTTCCTCAACTCTTCAATCCTTTCATATTTTGAATAAAATCCTGGAAAAACTGGGGTCCCAAACTCTTGCCTAACCAAGGAAATTGTGTTATGAAGTTCTTCAAAGTTATTCTGAAATGGGGTTCCTGATAATATCACCCGTCTCTTTGTTGATATATTGGACAACACTTTCCATATATTACTTTTCTCATTCCTAGGAGTATGCCCTTCATCCAACACTAGGATACCGGGTTGCTCAAGAAGAACTTGCCTAACTTTCTCATCTGTGCCTTCCTTATCACCAGCAAGTCTTTGAAGGAGCCCATAGCTAATACACAGAACACCCTCCCCTGAGGCCCAAGTATGAAGCTTGACAAGGCGGATTGTCTTGTCGTCTTTGGATGAATTCGCAACATAACCGAGGATCTTTGGGTCTTCTTTCCCTGACAGCTCATTGTCATTCAAATTGAAAAATGGAATACTTACATTCCATCTACCAAACTCTTCCTCCCATGTCCGGAGCATGCAAAAAGGTGCAACAATAACAGGCTTAGCGTTTTGGTAGTGCTTCATAAAAGATTGGAGAAAAACAATTGCTAGACGGGTCTTTCCAGTCCCGGGAGCATGGCATATGATACATCCACCCAAACCAAACTTCGTGGGCTTACCAAGTTCATCCATTCTTATACCTCCGGCTATGTTTCTCCATATGAACTCAAATCCATCACGCTGGTGAGGGTATAAAGTCCTCTTTACCCCCGGGATGAGGTCCCACACTGTACCTCGAATATCATCTGAAGGGCTAAAATCACCTCGGCCATCATAGCTGGACTCAAGAAATTGAAACCCGTCATAGGTCATGCTACCTTCATACAGGAATCTGCAATAGTCTCTTCTGTCACCCCTTCCAAATGGATCCTTGTTCTTCACATGCAAACCCAAAATTTGGATGTCATACACGATATATAGAAGCAAACTAAGAGAAGTGACTGAACAAGTATACAACACAATACATATTACCAAAAGCAGAGTTCTTAGAAGAGCTTGAACTACAACAAAGTTCGAACAAGAAAATTTGTCAACTTACAAAATCTGGCATGACATGTTTTATCTCAAGGTTTACATATGAGCAGAATTTGCAAACGATTCCGATTTCATCATCATGAACGAGATAATGTTTCCCTTTAGCACAAAGATCCTCTTGTGAGAGTGCACCATTGGAAGGATTAACATTTTCATTGTCACCTCTATTGTCATGCTGAATCTGCAAGACAGATTATGCCATTATGGATTTATGGTCATAACAAGAACTGAAACAAACAACTATCACCAATTTGGATTACAGCTGACCAAGCAGATAAACTTCTAATAAAACCTCCTAAGTACATTATATTTAATAATACAAGTTGGAACTTGGAACCATAAGACTACTTTTTATACATAGTTCAACCTTTAAGCACTCAAACAGTCTAATAGACACACAATTATGCAACTATAGCATCAGAAAATGTCATTTTACGCAATGGACATTTAGAATTAAACAACTTTAAAATAACACGAGTATCAAAGATCGAAAGATACTTCAGTGCAGCCCTAGAGCTAGCAACTAGCTGACCACTACTATTCAGGTACGGATCTTGACATGGCAAGCTAAGACAAGCTGGTGTGGTTAGGGGGATAAGTTGCATAATTTCTTTTAAATGGACATTCCAGCTTCCAAAATAGCTTGCAACCTTACCTTTGTGTTATGTCCCTCTATCCACTATTTCTTACATATTTTCTTCTCTTAGTTCATCCCAACACCCCTCTACCCACTTCCAAATTTCTTCTTTACACTTTAAGTGACAACTATTCTAAATTTCCATGTCATATCCTACTCCGCAACCTATTTGGGAACTTAGGGAATAATAAAAAAGCCTGCGTTCAACAAACAGGACAGGACTAGAAGAGTGCAAACTTTAACCATAAGTCGCGCGCTGTGCACGCCGAGGTTACATGGGTCGGGCCGGTTTTGGTTTACGGACACCCTCTACGCTCTAGCCACAACATTAAAGTAGAGAAAGTACTAGAGCTCAAAACATTCAATTGAAAGTGTATAACTTATCACATTATGTTACCAGACGAATTAGTCCAAATAGTGCTAAATATGTCATTGTATAACTTATCATAATATGAGAATGGAGCATAAATCAAATTCTGTATAAGCATATGAATTAGTCGAAATAGTGCTAAACATGTAATTTTATACATCAGAATACTTACCAGACGAGAGTCATCAAAACCAATGTTGGAAGCTTGGATAGCAAACTCAAAGTCCTTGAAAAGATTATCTAATTCTAGATCTTCGGTTTTTTCATGCAAAATCAACTCCTCAACTCCAAATTTGAACTTTAGTGGAAGATAAAACTCAAATTTACAAGACATAATCTCATCTAACCCTTTATTTCCCACCTCCAAAATTGTATTAAGGAGAGTATTTTGGATCTCATTATCTTTTGACTTCTTTTCTACATTTCTAGAAGGTGGTGATTGTAACTCCACACTCTTCTTCTTAGGTGGCAACCCTCTTTTTCTCATTTCTCCACTCTCTTGTCTCCTCTCCTTCTCTACCTCCTCATTAATTGTCACCCTCTTTAGAATCTCACCATAAGAAATTATCTCTCTTCTTTTTTTATGTCTCACTGCATCATCATCATCATCATCATCAGATTCTCAACACCATCATCATCAACATCATTAAGTTCATCATCATCATCATCATCGATAAGAATAACATCAACACTACCATCATCAGGATGTGATTCTCTCTTATCATCATCAGCATGCAATTCTCTCTCATCAACTTCTTGAACAGAACCATCCGAGCTAGAATTGTCAGAACTATGAGAAGATTCATGTTCCTCCCCAACAAAATCCTTGTCAAAAACATCATGATCCTCCTCCTCACTTGATGAAGCCTCAGAATCAGAAGATTCATCAGTTAACACATCTTCTTTTTTCATCATTTCCCCAACTTTTTCAGCTTCATCTTTGTTATGTATACCCTTCACTTCATCATCTGAATCAGAAATCATCACCACTGCCAAAGAGTGAGAGGCACCATCATTATTCTCACCACCACCATCATCATCATCATCATTCTCACCATCACCACCACCACCACCACCACCACCATCATCATCATCATCATCGTAATCACCATCAAGCCCTAATGGGTTCCATTTTTCTCCTATAATTTGCACAGAATCATCACTACCATAACCATTTACATCATCAATCATCATTATCACCTTTTCCTTTTCATCAAGAAGCAGAGGAGCTTCATGTTTATCATGATCATGATCATAATCATCATAAAAAGCTTCTTTTTTAATTACACCCAATACCCCAACTTGAGAATTCTTCTTAGATCCACCAAAATTGTCTTTAAAAAATTCATCTTTATCAATAATCACAACATCCTCCATTTTCATTTCCACCTCCAACTTCTCTTCCTTTAAAACCCTTAAAATTTCAACCTTTTTTCCACCATTATTATCAACTAAAACTTTCTCTTTTCTCTTCCTCCACTCCCTTTTAGCAGCCAAACGCGCCCTTTTGTTTGTTTCTCTCAACATCTTAGCTTTTTGAAGCCTTGTTCTCTTTCCTACTGGTAAAAACTCCATTTTTCTTGAATGTTTTCAAAAACCCACAATTCCTAAGAAAATTCAGAGAAAATAACAGAGTACTGTACATAAAAACAGAGGAATAAGAAGATGATGATGGAAAGTTTTACCTTGTTATTCAATTATATGATCCCAAATTACTGAAAAAGACAGAGAAAAACGTGTAAGGAAGAAACCCATTTCAAAACAAAAATCTAAAAACAGTTTAAAATGTTAAAAATGAAAATAAAAATGGAAGGAGAGAGGAAATATGCCTGGGAAATTAATGCTGTTAGGTGTGTTCAGAGAGAGAACAGAGGAGGATGTGATGGCATGATGATGGTTTTTCTTTGTTTTTGGCAGAGAAGTAGTAGTAGAATTGGGCGCCAAAATTACATGCAAAAGTACATCAGAATTCAAGGGAGCTTTTTTTTAAAATAAAAAAGGGTATTATTACTCTGGATTTATTGAAAAGAGCTTCTATAAATTCTTCTGTGGATTTTACTTTACTCCATTACTACTTCATACTACCGTCGTATTATTTTAGTTGTACCATTTACTTTTGTGGCACTATTCATCAACCAATTTTGTTAAACTATCTCGCATCATTATATAAAAAAAACATAATCAAGCGGGATCTTGTTAGATTCGTCTCAATGCGAGGATTCCAAATATCAAATATTTATAATTTTTACTTACACCCAATAATAGATATTAACGTTCAAAGAAGCGTCTCGGCAAATGTGTAGGATCTTGTTACTTCAGTCTTATTAATGTGAAGCATTTTTTTAATTATAAACATGTTAAAATTTTTACTTATTAATAATTAGAATATTAATTGTTAAAATGATGTATCGACAAATATGAATGTATGACAAAGCAAATGAGTCAACTAATAAAGACCTGAGAAAATATTAAGTAGAGGAAGAAAGGGGGACTTATGGATAATTTACTGGCACTGAGTTTTAGAGGTGCAGTTATTTACAAAGAGCTAGGTGCTAATTTTTTTTTTTTGATAATTCGAATTCCTTTTTATTAATATCATGAGAGTTAGAGGCCCTCTACTGTCCACCAGGTATTCCTTTTTCAGAAGAAGGAAACTTTTATAGTGGAAGCCACACCCAATGAAGAGAAGGACCCCTACCTCCGAGGATTACTTACAGAGGCATGTTACAGATGAGTTCATTACACCAACCTGCCAAACTTGAACTACAACTCACCATCTACCTATCTACTGTAAACAATAAATTCCAAAACAGAGGCACTACTATCAATTACATGAGACTGAAAAACTTGGATTTTAAATCCATGCAATGAATTCTTCAGTCCTGCGAAGCCCTTGTTTGGTTAGGGAATCAGCCACAAAATTTGCACTTCTTCCTTTGTGAATGATTGAGATGCTCAGGTGTTTTTTCCTTGCGTTCCTTATGAAATTGAGATGGTGATTCATGTTCCAAGGTCCCCCTTTGTCACTATTACTCCATAGAACTGCATTTGAAGAATCGGATTCTAGAGTGATCTTACATTGCTTCGTGACATCACTTAAAAAGGAGATCTTGATTGCATGATGTATAGCCAAAATTTCAGCACAATTAATCTCCATGAATGGGATGGGTGATAAATCATATTTATATATAGTTTTAAGGTGCATTTAGGTTGCATTTTAGAGCTTTTAGATTCATTTTTAGGTTCATTATTGCATCATATTCTTAAGTTATGTTATTCTACTCCTATTCGGTATGTTTTCTTGTTTTTGATGAATTTCAGGTAATGAAAACGTATTTGGAGTATATTTAGCTGAGCTTGAGGATTAGGAGCACTTGGAAATAAGCTACGATGCATAAGGATAGTATGGATACGTCTTAGTACGAGTTTGAGCGAAAACGAAGCGGAAAATCATTAGAAGAAATGTGAAAAAGGAGTCATGTATACTCTTCTGATCATAACTTTTTATGTGCTTCTTAGAATCAAGAAATTTCAGTTGGGTTGGAAACTAGACTTGAAGGGCTTTCCAACGATAGGTCACACGCCCCAAATGGACTTCTGGTTCGAGAGATACAACCTTCGCAAGTTGACGCAAAATTGCTGTTTTCCCGCCCGGTCGACCGGGCGAAATGAAATTTTCACAGGATGCAAGGCATGTTAGCCCGGTCAACCGGGCGAGAAAGGAGCCAAAATCGCTTGCGCGCCCGACCGGGCGGGCTCGCCCGGTTGACCGGGCGGATTTGCTGTTCTGTCGTAGTTCCTCAATCACCGCCGCTCGACCGGGCGGAATTCGCCCGGTCAACCGGGCGGTTTCTCGAGACGGGTTTATTTGCCTTTTTTAGCCGGTTTTGTAAAAATTATAAATAGGTCTTATCTCTCTCCTCCTCCTCATCTATCACGTTATATTTTGTATTCTTAGGTTTAGCTTTAGTTTCCTTCTTCCTTTTCTCTCTAGTTTTTTCTGGCAAACCCTAGTTTCTCTTTTCTTCATTAATTCATGAGTTTATAATTTTCATCTCTTTTCTTTCATTGATTTATTTGATCATGCTTTTCTTTGTAGATTTAAATTTCTATATTTATTTCATGATTGAGTAGTTTATATTCTAGGGTTTGGGAATCCATGTTTATATCTATGATTCTTGATTGATATTTATTAATGGTTTGATTAGTTATTGATATCTCTAATTGATTAGTGTTTTTATTGTTAATCTTGCAATCTGATCAATTGTCTGATTAAATATTGCTAATATCGAGTCATAGATCGAGAGATAGTACTCTTTAGAGGCTTGCCTACAATTAGCAAATCTGATTATGTTGAGCGACCGTACTAGCATATGTTGATTTGAGAGCGTTAAGGCCCGACCGTAGGATTAACATGTGCTCTAGATATCTGATTAATTGAATCATTGATGATATTTTGATATATTATAGTTATGAACATGGTGAATCATTGCCCTAGATCCTTTTTAGCTTGATTTTCGTAGTTTGATTAGTTTAGAACTTTAATTCATTATTCCTGATCTTGTTTAGTTTCTCCGTGCATTAGAAGCTAGATTAAAACAACCATCTCTCTGTGGATTCGACCCTACTTACCCTACTACATTGTTAGAAGGTTTGCAGGAATTATTTTTGACAGGTGTACGACAACCCATCAATGGGTGAGGAAAACATACATAGAAAATTACCGACGTGATTACGGAGGATCCTCCAATGGCCGAGCTTGATGAGAGAAGATTGACAGAAGCGTCGACATTCCACTTGAGGTGATTAATCTCAGGGGGGCTCCATTCACAAGGAGACGATAGTGCCTTAGGTACATTTGACACAGGAAAGAAGCCGTTCCATATTAAACAAGAAGGATTTTGTTGAATATACAACGGGGAATACGGGAAGTCATCGGACCAGCCTTTGATCCACCACCCAAGCCTCATCAAGATCAAATCTTGAATTTGCTTTAGTGAACTAGACGAGTTCTCAAATATACGCTTGTTACGTTCTTTCCAAATTGACCATATTATGATGAAAAAGCAAGCATGCCATACCGTCTTGAAAAAAGGAATTTTTTTCAGAGATTTCCACTGCTCAAAACCGCTTCTTAGATTATATGGAAAAACCCACTTGATTCCCCATAAGTTCATCCATTACTGCCACAGCTGCTGGGCAAAGTCACAATGTATCAGTAGATGATTGCAACATTCAGATGAGGAAGAGCATAGGACACATATATCACTTTCTGCTGGAATAATGTGGAGATTGGCGAGCTTTTGTCTAGTGTTGATTCGCTCAAGAAGAGCAGTCCACACAAAAACTTCTATTCGATGAGGCACAAGGCCTTTCCATAATCCTTTAATTGCATCTTTGTGAGGCACTGAGAATTGTTTGTCAAGTTCGAGAGAAAAGGATTTGGAGGAGAATTGACCTGAGCTATGAAGGGTCCATGTTAAACTGTCATCACCGTCGTGTGCTAAACAAACTTGCTGCAGCAACTGTTGAAGCTTGGATTTTTCTACCAAGTCTTGAGGTCTAAGAACCCGTTTCCATGAAAAAGTCCACACCCACTTGAATCCTTCCCAAAATCCGAAGGAGTCAACAGAGGCATTTGGCAAGATTGAGATTAAATATAGCCTTGGGAAGGTGATTTTTAATGGTGAGGCATCAACCCAAGAGTCATGCCAAAATAAACAGCTTGCACCGTTGTTAACGCACTTTCGAACACCATTGCGCGCTAAGTCTTTTGCTACTGGGTGCTTTAGAATAGCCGAGCATATTTGTTTCCATGGACCACCTCTGCGAGGGATTGCTAGATCTGATATTGCAAGAGTGGATGGGTATTTATATTTGGCTTTGATTACTTGACACCATTGATGAGAGGGATCTTCAAAGTAGCACCAAATCCACTTAAATAATAACGCCAAATTCCTGTGCAATATGTTCCCTATACTGAGACCACCTAGAGTTTTTGGAAGTTGTACAACATTCCATGAAACCAGTGGTAGTGATGCTTTTTCAGAATTTCCGCTCCACAAAAAGATTCTTGAGAGCTTGATGATCGTTTGAATGACACCCTTAGGAATAGGGTAGATGGACATGTAGTAGAGCGGTAGGCTTGTAAGGGATGATTTGATTAAAGTTATTCTACCACCAATTGATAGCATCTTACCTTTCCATCACTAGTGGAAAAAAACATAAGGGTTGCGGTGCATGGGCTGCGGTTTATTGCAAAACGCAGCCCTTAATAGTGAAGGGATGCGGTTAGCGTAAAACCGCAGCCCTTTAGTAATTAAGGGCTGGGGTTTTTGGGCTAACCGCAGCCCTTAATAGTGAAGGGATGCGGTTAGCCCAAAATCGCAGCCCCTAATTACTAAAGGGCTGCGGTTTTGGGCCAACCCGCAGCCCTTTATAATTACATATGGGCTGATGGCCTGAGCTTGTATACTTTTAAGTGAAAACATATATTGAGCGCACAAAAATCACACCTCACTCTCATCTTTCTTTCTCTCTCATTCGTTTCTCTCCTCTCTCATGGTTGCTAGGGTTTACTGCACCACAAATCATCACACCACCACAAATCTTCATTCAGCACCATCGCCGTCTAAATCACCTTCAACATTCCATCAACAGATTAAACCCGTTGCTTCAACATTCCAGTCATTGATTTTTGAGTTTGAGTTTGGGGAAACCCATAATTTTTTAGAGTATCAGCAATTTTGCGTTTCTGCGCAATCTCCCTCTCTCTTCAATGTGTGCGAGAATTAAAATATCCACGAAACACCCTAAGTCCCTAACCCGCCTTCTCTCTCCTCGCTTCTCTCTGACCCCGAAACCCTGTCTCTTCTCTCACCCTTTCTCTCTTTCCTTTGGCTCGCCGGTGCGCGCCGCCTCACCGCCACTTTCCGGCGCTGCTTTCGTGTCCTATAGCCGCATCGGTTGGTACTGCTTGTTTTCGTCGCATCTCTCTCTTTTAGCTCGTGGTGGTGTTGCTCCTATGTTGGTGTTGCCGATGCTGCTGCTGTCTTTTCTCTTCTATGCGCGGTTGTTGTCGTTGCTGTTGTTGTTGGTTTGTCGTTGGTGTTGTCGTGGCTCTACTCCTCCTTCCTCTCGCTTGTTGCGCAGATCTTGGCCGGTGGTGGTCTTTGGTTCTTTGAATTTTTAGGGCATTTTTTACCGATGAAGAATGTAATCATCTTATCAAATTGGGTAAGGTTTAAGAAAAAATTAGTTTGTGATTTCTTTTTATTGCTTTTAGTGCTTGAATTGGGCATGTCGGTTTGAATTAATTAGCTCAGGCTCCCATTCATCTCACCGTCGTCAAATTGGATGGCTCCTCTTTCGGTCTCTCTCTTCCTCTTTTTTTTTCTTCATTCTTATTTTTTAATGTTGTAATTTGATTTCATTTTGATTTGGAAAATGTGAATACATGTTGATGAATTGGATGATGTTAATGTCTTTTGGATTATTTCGGTGATAATGTTTGCATGTAATAATCTGCAAAATGAGTTATAGTATGATATTATGTTGGGAGTGTGGTGAATCTTGGTGTTTTCTTGATGGTAAGTTTTAGTGTAATCTCACTCTGATGTGTAATATTGGGAGTTGTAAAGCTGTAATTGGACTTGAGATACTAGGAGAAGTGCTTATGTGATTCTGTTGTTCTAAGTTATTAGATCAGTGCAAGTTCTTTTTCGGTTTGTTTGGTTAATTATAAGACATTTTTGCGGAACTATTGTACGACGATGATAAATGTTGCCTTACAATGTGTTAAGATAGAGAATTTGAAGAGAAATGAAGGGAGGATAGAGTAATATATTTGTTCTTTTGGAGATGGATTGGGGAAAGAGGAGGGAGTACACAAGACCACTTCTCCCTTATCTCCTCTTTAGTCCCATTCTCTCGCTTTCCTTCGACCTTGGGTTCCTTTTCCCTCCACCGTTATTTTCCAAACGCACAGTTGGGAACTTTTGAAGGAACATGCAGACAATTTATTGCGAAATGTGAATGGTAGACTTGTATTAGCTGAATTGTGATATCGTTTAATTGGGTGGATTTGTAGGAATTAGGATAGAAGAATTCTATGTATGCATTAATGCAAGCTCCATTGGTGACATGGAACATTGCACTCTGCTGTGTTGCCTCTCCTTTTACCTCCATGCTATTGTTTTTTTTCCTCAATGTTGATATTTTTAGTTCCCGTTCTTCTTGATTTAGGTACAAAGCATGGGGTTCTCTTCTTGGATTTCAGTTGGCAGAGAGAGACATCATAGTGGCCTGCCTTGACTATAGGTAAGGAGTTTATACATAACCATAAGACATTGATTTATATTGCTGATATGTTTAAAGATCACACTTTTAGTCTATACATTGATTTATATTGCTGATATGTTGATAATGGATATATCTTTCTTACGTGGAAAGTTCATTTGTTAATAGCATGATACATAGTTATAATGCTTTTCAGGTGCGTTGCGATGCGAGTATACCATGGGTAATATTATTACTGGAGATGGTGTGAAGAAACCAAAGGGAGACAGGTTAGAATTTTTTTTCCGATTATGTTTTAGAAATTAGAACCCTTTTATCCGAAGTTGATTGTTCGAGGATGAACCTTATTTATCCCCCTTTTCCCCTTAGTTGAAGATGATTGTTCGAGGAATTAGTATGGGCATTGTAGCCCCTTTGGGATCATGGTGCTGGTTTTATTGAATTGTTTTGACCTTGATTGTTTGCTTCATGCATAAAGTTGGTGAATATTAGTTAGTTATTGATTTTTGTGGGATTTCTTGGCCTAATATGCATCAAAGTGGTTATTTTAGGACTTTAATTGCTTGATCCATGGATAATGAAGTGGTCATAGCTTGATATTTGTGTGATTTATTGGCCTAATAAGCAATTAAGGGGATGTTTTCATGGGTTTTTTGTCCATCGATTCATGCAAAAACATGGTGGTATAATGTAATTGTATGCATTTAGTGTCATCAAATAAAATTTACAAACTATTATAATCATCTAAGTTTGTTGATTCATTTTTAACTACATTTGGGATAAGAAGAGAACATTTTAGGCTATTTTCGACCATTATGAACCTTTTAACACATTTAGGATCATATAATGTAAATTGGCCATATATTTGGCAATAATAATTAGTTTACAAACAATTAGGCTTATATAACATCATTTATTTGTTTCTAAGTACATTTTGAGTAATTAAAGGTCGTTTTAGGACATTTTCGATTATATAGGAAAATGTTTACGCATTTAGGGTCATGTAATATAATTTGATTATACATTTGATAATAATAGTTAGTTTACAAACTATTAGAGTCATTTAACTTTATTTTTTATTATTTATTATTTATGATTAGGTTTACTTGCTTTGGATGTATGTTAGGATCATATAATGTATTATATGTATGGTAGTTGAACTTAGATGTAATCATTTTATACCAAAAAATCAATATAAGAATCACTAAAAGAAAATCTTGACTAGTAATAATTTGGTGGTTGTTGCTGTCAATGGTGAGAATCATGTTATAGCCTTAAAGGTCCTAACAGCTACTTTGGTGGTGGAGAAAGAGGATAATCTAAGGATGCCAGTTCCTCTTGCTCCATATCCTACACCTCCAGTACCTTTCACTCTACCATCCTGCCAGCCCCCCACCCCACCCCCGCCCCCTGCACCCCCCCTACCATTTGTTTAGCCATTTGTTGTGTATTGTAGTCGCCATGTACTTACAACATCAACAAATTGAAAGTTGTTCTTGTGGAGTGGGTGTCCGACTCGCTTGTAGTACTTGCATAGATATAGTTTCACCTCCAAATTATAGCGATTTTGGTTTTATTTGCCGGTTCTATCATCTCCGAAAAGTTGCTTTGAGGGATTAATCGATCTTGGTGGAGTTGTTGTAATGTCTTCATGGTTTCTTTGGTAGTTATTTTTGATGGTTGTGATCCCGCTCATATATTGCATCGAACATTCGAGGGCCCTCGAACTAATGTAATTTAGTTATTATTTTCTCTATATTCGTGTAAAAAATATAATTTGTAATGAAAAATGATACTTATATATATATATATATATATATATATATATATATATAATATATATATATAATATATATATATATATATATATATATATATATAACTGTTTGGGAACATTTAGGACAAAAAAATTCAAAAAAAAAAATTTAATTTTTTAGTTTTTTTGGGACACAAGGGCTGCGGTCGGGGCAATAACCGCAGCCCTTGGTGGGTTAAGGGGCTGCGGTTAAGGGCCAAAACCGCAGCCCTTAACTCACCAAGGGATGCGGCTTTGGCCCTTAACCGCAGCCCTTCACCCACCAAGGGCTGCGGTTATTGCCTCGACCGCAGCCCTTAACGCTCTAAGGGCTGCGGTTCAAGGGCTGCTAGTCTAATGGTTGCGGTCAAAAAACGCAGCCCTTGGGCCCCTTTTGACCGCAGCCCTTGGGTTTATTTCCTCTAGTGCATGTGGCGAGCCTTTTTGTGATCTTCGATATTATGGGATTCCATAATTGAATGGAACTAGCATTCCCCCTTATGGGCAAGCCCAAGTAGGTGAATTGAATACTTCCTATCTTACAAAGAAGGGAATTTGCAGCCGATTGAATCCAAGTGTGAGATGTATTTATTCCAATCAAAGAACTTTTGTGAAAGTTGACTTGAAGCCCGGATGCTAATTGGAACAATATAAGCATCTTTTTTATGTTCATGAGAGAATCAAGATTTGCTTCACAAAAGATGAGTGTATCATCGGCATATTGCAAGTGGGTGATCTTCAAATTACTATGAGGGATTCCAACTCCATTCCATAAATTCAAAGATGTTACTTTTTTTATCAATTGATTAAGCGCCTCAACAATAAGAACAAACAAGAAGGGTGATAAAGGATCACCTTGTCTCAATCCTCGTTGAAGCTTGAAAGGTACACTAGGCGAGCCAGTTACCAAGATTGATGCTGATGCCGTTGATACACACGACATAATCCACTTGCGCCAAAGGGAGGGGAATTTCATTTGCTCGAGGATCCATTCAAGGAAGTGCCAAGATACACTGTCATAAGCCTTGTGAAAGTCAAGTTTGAGAAGAGTGGCTTCAATGTTCCTTTTCTTGCAAGAGTCAATTAACTCACTAGTTATCAAGGCACCATCAAGGATTTTGGCGCCCTTCAATATAAGAGGATTGAAGAGGGCCAATGAGAGAATGCATCACTTTTTGAAGTCTTCTTGCCATCAATTTAGTTATGATCTTGTAAATGCACCCAACCATACTAATTGGGCGGTAGTCTTTGAATTCCTTCGGCATTTCAATCTTTGGGATCAATGTAATGTATGCATTGTTGCAACCTCGAGGGAGATAGGATGTTTCATGAAATTCACGAACAATCTTGTAAATATCATGTTTAATAACTTCCCAAACTTTTTTGATAAACTTGAAGTTAAAACCATCGGGACCTGGAGCCTTGTTTGAGTCTCATGAAGATACAACACTATCAATTTCCTCATTTGAGAAAGGCAAGATTAATGCCGCAGCCTGCTCTTGAGAAAGGCAGTTAAAATTAAGGCCCTCAAAGGTGGGCCTGTGAGAACATTCTTCCTTGAAGATCTTCTTGAAAAACGATGTTGCTTCGTTTTTCAGTTTTGATGGATTATCAACAGCAACTCCATTCACCTCAATGGAAGAGATTGAATTCTTTCGCCTTTTGTTAGTTGCCACGGCGTGAAAGAATTTTGTGTTTCTGTCTCCGTCTTTAAGCCATGAAATTCTAGAGTTTTGGGCCCAATACAACTCTTTGCGCTTCATCCACGTCCAAAGATCCGCAAGTGCCACTTTTCTTTTTTCCAATTCCCCTGCATCTAGATCTCTTTTATTTGATAGATCATCAAAGCTATGAATGAGATTCTCCAGCTTTGATATATTTGAGTCAATATTGCCAAAGTCATCATGATTCCACTTCTTAAGATTCTTTTTGACAACCTCGAAGCTTTTCAACCATGGTGAGAGAGGAGGAGATGTCCCAGGACTCTTTTATTATCTTCAAGCATTTAGGATCCGTGAGCCAAAAATTCTGAAACCTAAAAGGTTTCGGGCCCCAATTCCTGATTTTAGAGTGAGCGAGTAATGGGCAATGATCTGATAGCCCACGCTGCAACAATGTCAAACTAAGAGATGGAAACATGGAGATCCACTCCGGATTCACAAACATTCTGTCAAGAATACTTTTTTGGTTTCCTCTAAACCATGTGAAGCCCCCAGTTGATGATGAAATTTCCATGAGATGAAGCTCTTGCAAAAAGTTTCGAAACTCATTAGTTCCACTTTGAGAAATTAATGCACTTCCCCTTTCGGAGGCTTTTAGAACCTCATTGAAATCGCCTATAATGAGACAAGGCAGTGAGTTTGATTTCCAATAAGCTGAGATTTTCGTCCATACTTCAGCCCTCGCATTGATTGAGCATGGATTAGAGTGTGCATTCAAAGTTCAGCGAAGGGAAGGCTCCTTTTAATGCGATCCAGTGACGATTAACAGATTTTTCAAGAGTGTTGAACTGAGATGTGTTCCACATTGTTACAAGTCCTCCAGAATTCCCAATTGACGGAGCAAAACACCAATCAATTTCATTCAATTTCCAAATTGATCTGATGGCTTTTTCAGAAATTTGTTCCATTTTGGTCTCTTGGATGAAGACGAAAATTGGATCATGAGTTAATATTAGTTTCCTGAGTGAGCCTCTCTTGACTCTTGCGCCTAGTCCCCTGATGTTCCATGAGATTGCTGACATTATAAACCTGCTTTTGTGAGATGGAATAGCCTCTGATCAAGCATTATTATTGGATTCCCAATTCTGCTTTTGATTGGCAATGATATGCTCGA